>VYYI01001547.1:0-18870 GCA_021029175.1 Bilobella aurantiaca
AATTTCGGAGCCAATGGTACAAAAACAAGCAGTAGCCAGACGTATTATTGTATTGAAATTGTGCAGAACTGTGCTAGTTTACTCGAAATAGGTTCAATTTGGCACAAAAATTGAGTAAATAAATGCAGAAAAACCTTCAAATTGCATATTGAATTTTGAACATAAAATTCGTAGGTATCAAATTTTTGAGCATAAAGAATGTATATCTGCGAAAAATCGTTTCATTCCAAACAGTGCTAGAAGGGAGAATGTTATAATGAACCTAAAAAGAGAAAGTCTTTGTAGAATGGTGAAATAAAATATTAGAGATACAGGGCTGCCTACCTTTAAAACTACAGTTTTAGAGGCGTAGAATCTTTGGAAGGTTTCGCACTTCCAATAACTTGCCTCCAGTCGACTGTTGATGATTCCGTCTACTTTCACTCTCACGTTTGGCTTTTGTGAAGAAGGCGAAAAGACAAACGAGGAGACAAATTAGATAAGCCTCCTTTTTCTATTCTTCTCTCAAAGGGAAGGAGAGGAGAAAGTAAAAGAAAGTTAAGGGCGACAAAAACTTTTTTTTTTGAGAAATTGTATTTGTCAAATAGAAATGAGATTGGGCCTAACTTTTCTCTCACGCTTTCTCTCCTTCCGCCTACAAGACAGAAAAACATTTCAGAGTGAGCAGCGAAGACCAGAATTTTCAATGACTCCAAATACACTGCTTTAAACATTAGTATAGCACTTATATAACTTTTGAACAGCGCTATATCTACATTTCCTACACACAGCTCTAAAATATCCCACCATTTCTCAGTTGCGCCTACCTATTCAAAATTCACAACTACGAAATCACTCAAATTTGTCTTCAAACAAATGGTGGAGTTCTTTGATGAGCCCCCATAGTCACTGTGTACTCACTAAATTGAGCGAGGCACAAATTTTTCATTTTTCTCTTCACGACGAATCAAATTTGTCATCAAATCACTGTAAATAAACTTTTGGCATTTGATAAATCAGCGGAGGTTTTGCAAATGAAAAAAACCAACATAGTTTATAAACTTTATCATCAAAAGGGAAATAAGGCACAATGGCAGCTTTCTGCCTCTTTTTGAAATCTTTTTTTTTCTGTATCGGAATTTCCTAAGGTTTCCTTTCAAAAAAAATCCCCATCCATCCCCTGCCTATCGTACTTTTCCTGACAGCAGGAGAAAGCGGAAAAAAAGTTTTTCATCTGTACACACACACTTTAATTCATTAGAGTGGAAGGACTATTCTCGACACGTTCAGACTACTTTCTACTTTCTCCGAAGCCAATCTTAAAGGAAGTGAAATACTTTTCTACTCTGCTCCTGTTTGATAACATAATCAAAGAGTCATACAAAGCGTCTTCACCACCTTTCTCCGTCATTTCTTAAGAGTCTACTTAGAGCTTTTACCGATAGAAAATACACCACATAATCCCAATCTACTCCTCTCACGAAGCCAAATCCTCCTCTAGCAAAAATTTGCTCTAAAATAGTAACGGAAGGAAACTTTTTTTTCTTACTGATTTTTCTTTTCACGGATAGAAAAACACCTTGAAAGGTAAGAAAAGTGTAGCAAATTCGTTAAAGGAAAAAAACTGGAAAAATCCAGCAACTGCCGAAAATGAGTATAATGCAGAGCTCAGCAGCTTTTAGCTTTCCGTCTTCTATTTTCGATAGAAACTCATTCCATATTCCAATCGCACTTCCTTTCCTTTTCCTTCCAACTTCCTCTGAAGGGAAAAGAAATGTAGGAAGTATTAAGGAAAAGTTAAAAGTTTGGCATTTTTGGACTTCGTTTTACTTTTCTATTTACACATGCGCCTTCTGTCATTAAAAAAAAGTAAAAAGCACCAAAATATAAAAGTTTCTTTTACCAATTTTTGATTGAAATTTCATAAACCCGCTTGAAAAAATCAAAGTGTATGTAGATTTGATCAAGATCTACCAGGTCACAAAACAGTTTACACAATTCTTTACAACGCTAAACAAAATGTATTAAAATCAAAAGCAAACACACCAGTACTGTTTATGCAAGATTTTTGTGCCAGTTTTTGCTTTCAAGCTTTCCAGTTGCATCATCACATTCTTATATTAAACACGAAAGAGCTTATTGTTTAAGTGATCAAAATTTTGTAGATTCTGCAAGCTATGCGAAACACTCATTGCAAAATTCTTTCTGCTAATCAATATAGGCTGTTGTTGTGAGTGCTAATTCGGAAATTACATTTCTTTAATTTCCGGCAGCCCTTAATTCTAAGACAACAAACACAATCTGCGAGCCGCCAAAACTTGAGAAGGAGCTTTAGACAAGCGTTTTTTAGAGCGAAGATGCATATAGCCCCCTACGCTCCAGATTTGAAAACCAAGTGTAAATAAACTCCGTGGGAAGTTAAGTTGCTAAAGCCCAGGAGCACTTTCTGATGAGAAACTTATTATTATCCGCCTTCAAAAATTAAAAATTAACAGTTTTCCACTCTACCTCACACTTACTCCTACTATCTCCTTATTATTATTACGCCGGACAAGAACAGGTTGGAGGTGGATCTACTGTGGGAGACGGGATATCCGGTTGTATTTAAGACATAAAGAAAATCCATCTTAAACTTAACTCTTTTTTTTTTCTAGCCTACCATTCATTCCATGCCTCTCGAAACCAGTTAAAGAAAATCAACCTGTAGTTGGATGAGCTCACTTAAAAAAATTAACCGCCTCCACTTTTTTTTTCTACTTTTTCGTCCTACCTCTCCTAGTTAAAACAGAAAGTTTCCCACAGAGAAGAGTCAGTCACACTAGAACTATAGTGCGTTTTTTCTCCTTTTCCTTAAAACTGAGGCCTCCTTTGTGGGAACCAAAAAATAAGGAAAAGCACTGAGGCAGAACGCTATAATGTGTGATTGAGCTCCAAAATTATCCTGAGGAGTCAAATCTCGAGGCTCGATCAACTCTCACAAGATTAGAATAAAAAGGGAGGTAGAGCATCATGAGAAGAGTGAAAAATCAATAATGAACTTTGAGCCACGTGGGAACGTGAACTTGATGAGTAAAGTTACTCGCGAGCATCTTAAACTTCAACTTATTACGAAAAATCAAAAGACAGGTAGCAGGTATGGGAGGTTATTAATCATAAGTCCCGCACTTTTTTTTCTTTAATTTTTACTTCTTGCATGTATCTCCTCCGCCCCCGTTTCCTATCGACTTCAAATCTTAAATCATGGTTGAAATTATATTCAAATTACTCCTAAACACACAAAATTGAGAAATTATGAGCTTGAAAAAAGTAAATCCTGCAAATAATATTCCAGACTTGTTTCAAAATTCTCACGCTGATTTTTTTTTTAAATTTACGAGCTGAACTATATTTGTGCTCAACAGGATACACTACTAGTAAATATTTACTAGAAAATAGAACTTGGATTCGTTTTGCTAATGATTAATAATATTGATTTAAAAATACAATTTTAATGTTTAATTTAATCCCAATAAAAGAAGTAGTGGAGGAATTTCTCCTGTCTTAGGACAGGCTTGTAATATATAATTATTTTATTATTTAGGCCTATATATATATCACATTAACGATTAGTTCAATCAAGTTGGAATCCAGGCAAAATATGCCAAGCTTGATAAAATATCACTATGTTGCAAACTTTTTTTTTACGATCGCCATCTTTTCGGAATATCATTTTTCTACCAAAGCTGCAACTTCTAGGAACGGTGCCCAAAGTTCACGGCCCAACTTTTGTGACTCTCCACTTGACTTTAGAGCCGTGTCAGAAACTTGTTTACCTTTTCCTCTCCTCTTCCCTTTCTGTATTTATTGTAAAAGTTTTCAATTACTATACACGCCCCCGCAAGTGTCCGCCGATAGAAACAAGTTTACAAGTTAGGAATACATTCACAAAAAGAGACGCAGTTCCAAGACCAATCCATCTCCGGTCAGTGACCCTCCCATTGCCAATCCCTTCATTGAAAGAAGAGTGTCAGGGTACTTGAAGCCTGGTGTACTCAGCCGCAATTTGATAGATTCAAATGATACCAAAAACCGCCTTCAAAACCACACCGTCTTACCAACTTTGAGGCTCAATCTGTCTCTTTCAGCCGCAAAAGCAAGTGACGCTGACGCTGACCATCTGATGATCATTCACTTCTACTTCCATTGTGTGCAAAACGATTGCTGGATGCATTAGACCCAGGAAAATCCCGCTTGGAGTCATAGCTCAAAACCACCCTTCCAGGTGTAGCTTAAACCAAATCTACTGCACGAAGACCGGTTTTTAGTAGGAAAGAGATCCTGGATTAATTTTTTGTTCAAGAAAATACAGGCTTCAAATCAATCGAAGAGCATAAAAAAACTATCACATAACTACAGTTGCCCATTAACTAAAGGGTTTGGGATAATAAATCTTTTCGCGGTGGAGTAAACCGCTGCAGTTGATAAAATTGCCTTACAATATAACTTTATTGCAACTTCACCTTATCCCAATTTATCGTTAATTAAGCAAAAAACTTGTTTGCAGAACTCGGCAATGCATTTACGCCTCTGCAACCCATTGCTGTCTCTAACGCTGGTCGTTCTTCATGGAAATGAATCAAATCTACCTCCCAGATTCCTAATAAACATGTCCCTCAAATACCTGCCATATACGGCTACGCCTCATACAACACATTTCGACAAAACATGATAGCTTCAAAACCGCAAACATCTACGCTCACGCATCTATATATCCAGTATGTTTGTATCTCGTGCGACAAAATTTTACAACATTAGGTATATCAAGTGTCATAAAAAAATCGTGCAAGTTGCTCTGAAGATTTTTTTTTTACAACATTGCAAAGAAACAGAAATTTAATACTTTTCACTACCTCTACTTCTCTGATTTCGGTGAGTAACATCACTTTCGTCGAAATAGTTTTTTTTTCTAAATTAGGACCAAAATAAAATTCATTCTTGGTAAAAGCATTAACCCTTTCAACCTCATCTTTCACCAATTTCTTCCCACTTCAACTCATTCACAACTTCCATTACAACTTGGAGCGTCACAATAGAATAGAGTACAATACTATCTGGCCGAGTGCCAAGGAAATGGAAGCTAAAGGGCCTCGCAAAACCACCAGAAAGTACGACTCAAGATGCACATTCCGTAATGCATTTGAACCACGACCACTCGGCAAGAGACAACTCTTCCGAAGTGACATTCCATACTTCCCTGGAGTCTCCTGGAGAAGTCGAAGATAAAATCTGGCCAAATGTGAATCTGGGCCTCGTATGACAGGAGAAGAGATCAAGAGAGCCCTATAAAGCCCTTCCGACCCCTTAGCACTGATCCCAATAAGAGGAATTCAAAGTCCTTCAGATTTCCAACACTTTTATGTCATACTCACCTCATTTCATTCCATTTTCATCTCTTGCGATAGGAGTTTAGAAAGGGAGGGAGGCTTAGGCTGGGAGATTTAAGTCACAGAACTT
Source organism: Bilobella aurantiaca (assembly GCA_021029175.1). Taxonomy (NCBI): domain Eukaryota; kingdom Metazoa; phylum Arthropoda; class Collembola; order Poduromorpha; family Neanuridae; genus Bilobella; species Bilobella aurantiaca. Next base: position 5,473 of record VYYI01001547.1, read on the forward strand.
TTAGAAAAGACCTCCTTTCTCCCTACTTTCTCCCTTTGACAAATCCTGAGTAATCTAACAATAAAACTTGCTTACCCTCAACATTCTTTAGCATTTACCTTCACTAACTCGGCAGAGAGCTAAGTCCTCGAGCATTTAGAACAGAAGGGAACCTCGGCCCATTTTAGAAATGGAATCTTTTGGCCTTTTTATTGGATTTATCACACCCCCTTAATCCCATTTCAAAAACTCAATTAAAGTATTTTCCATCTTCCCATTTAGAAGCAGTTGAAATTACATTGTAGGAGAAGCGAAGCGGAGACCTTTGCCATGAAAGGTATCTCAATAACAACCTAAGTGATATTAATTGTTATCTCAAATTCATTGGCTCTCCTTGCAAAACTTTGTTAAGGATTTAAACGTAATTGTATGTAGTCAAAGGAATCACTAGTGAACAAAATCATTTATATGGATTAGTTGAACTTTTTTATCATTATAATTGTTTTTTTTATATATTGACAGTTTCTACTCTGATTGTTGTATTAACTAACACATAATTGTACAACCAGTCTTCAATTTCAATTTATTGCATACTGCTAGCAAGACTTATGGTAAATAAAGTAAATTTATATTATTAATATATTAACATCAATTATTAATATCCCTATTAATTTTATGGAACGCTTATACTTGTATTCACACCGATATATGTGATCAGATATGCAATATATTTATAACATACAATATAGTACATTACACAAAAAATATGTTATTGCTTTTTGTTGAATATTTGTTCATATGTATTAGGTTGTTGAATTTCATGTTTTCTATCTTTCATAAGATATTTTTTCATTTCAAAATCATTCATTGAAAAAACGACGATATTTTTCATAGCTTCAAATTTAAGCTAGTTTATTTAGCAATAAATTTGATCTACCGGAAATGGACTATTTGCCAAACAACTGCCTCCCGCAACCAGATTCCCTTTCATCGGCCCATCGTCTTTGTTCTAAAATTATAAATCCTGCATTCGACTACAGTCTTCCTAAGAAACTGACGCCTTCCTCTTATAAGAACGGAGAGCATATGGTGGCAGCTCTAGTTATGATTCCATCTAAAAGCACCATCTGGACGACCCATCCCTTCAGAGCCTCCCTAAAACAATGGGAATTCCTCCCCTCAAAATCACTTTCATTCGTCACTGCCAACAACGTTCAAGTCAGAGCTCAAGTTTACCTGATTTCAAACTCCTTTTTAACTAAAAGGTTCAACAAAAACAAAACTTATTACTACTCACTTTTGGAATACTTAACTTCATTATATAGAATCCCTCATCACTTCTTCCATTTTCGGAGTATCACGATTCACCCTCATATTAATAAAGGAGGCTGTAAGTGGTCGAGCAAAAGAGAAATGAAAAGCTTTTGCTCCTGCTGCTTAGGCAGGGACTAATGAATGGTGATTAAAAAGACAACAGAGTTTTTGGAGGTGTTCCAGGAAGGTACTAAAAGTAAAATATGGGGAGGGAAGTGTGAGGCGGTCTAAAACAAAGATGCAGAGCTAATACTTAGGGAAATTTTAATATATGACTTCAGAAGAAAGAGAAAGTAAGGAAACTTCAAATGTCAAATAATTAGAGAGGGGAAAGGTGAAATAGGGAAGATGACTTAGGAGGCCGACTAATTCACTTCTTTAGAAGTTAACACTTTCCCACACTAAATTATTCACAAATGTCATGTCAAGAGCCAATTTACTGCACTACCCTATTAACTTCCCACTTACAAAACTGAACCCCTACAATACATTTTAGTGGTAAAAAAAATTCAAATTCGCGCTAATAACGGGTTAATAGCTTCGTAGGTAACATGGAAAATCAAATACTGAAGCTGTGTGTATGTTCAGTTTTCTTATCTACGAGCTAAGCTTTTAACATTTCTACCTTAAATTAACTTAGTAACGTATTTATAATTGAACAGAAGTACCACAATGTTGTATCATAATGCCAATAGCAAGGTAAACATAGATATAAATAGCTTAAATAATAAAATATATACTATATATGTATGTGAATTCATATTTAAAAAAGTATCAGTCTAGAATAACATTTTTGCAAAAGACACTGATAGAATATAATTTATACCTACTCCAGCTACAATAGTTTAACACGGCAGATACATTCGATTTATCAATATCTCAAATTACGTTTTGCTGAAATTTTTGGTGCCTAAAAACCAAGAAATGACTTAAATATACTAAATAACTAAATAAAAGTACGTAACAATCAACCAATAACACTGCTTTCTAGGTTTCAGCCTCCTTGTTTGAGCTTTGATCTTTTGCCTCAAACTAAATCCCAAAAATCAACAAAGTGTAAATGGACTCAATTAAGAGCTCAGGCCATTTTACCCTCCATTTTCATTTGAAACCGTGCATTACTCTTCCAAAGTGAAAGTGGATGTAGTAGACACCTTTCACCATTCCTTCATTACGCTCTCCATAGGAATCCTTTGCCCATTTTAAAAGGGTAATTGAATTGGCACACAGCAGTGATCAGCAGAAATTACTTTGCAAGGCACGTAGCCTACGCACATTTACCCAGGACGCTTCCACGCATTACCCTATCGACGCATCTCTCCTTCTGCCGACAGAGCCAATGTTTATCCCTTAAATTTCCAAAGATGACATATTGCGGTCTGGCGGAGTGTGGGAGATGGAGAGCTCCGAGGAGGCTATTTCTATTTTTTTCAAAAAAAAATCCAAAGTCCAAAAACCCTCTCCTACATCTTTTTTTTTTATGAAATATGATACAGTATTCAGGCATTAAGCAGTCAGACGTATCCTAAGAGCCTCTTCTCAAAATTCCCCCTCTTGTCTTGAACTATTTTTATATCTACGGCTCCGTAGGAAAGGAGCACATCTGTCTAACTGAATTTGCATGCAACTCTGGAGGCGTATTCTAATATCCGAGCTGCTCATCCCAAAGTCTCAAGCTTACCAAAACTGGACTCTTGCTTTAGGTTCCACAACAAATTTGTCATGACAAAGTTCGTTTACAGCCAAATAGTAAGTTCAACAACTAGTATCAGTAGAAACATGGCATATTTCATGCTGCACTGATTTTGAAAAATAAATTTTTAAATTTACTTTTACATATTGGGTTTAGTAAGTACAAATGACAAATATAACACACAGTAAACTTCCTTTGTCTTCCGATTTTTCTTACTTTGAGGAACAATACTCTAACAGAATAACAGTCATTTACCGCCTCATATCGAAAACAAAGAAAAGAAAAAAACAATTGAAATTGGACAGATGCTCCTCTCCAGAAAAAGTAACAATAAATGAATTAAGAATGGGAAATGAAGAAAGAATGGAAAAAAAACTTTCTAAAAATCTAATCATTTTCAATTAAAACCACCCCTAGTCACGCACTTATATTATAATCCGAGCCTCTTTTCTTGTAAGAACTAAAAAAAAGCCCTAACCCCTTCTGTTTTTACAACTTTCTGCTCATTTTCCCTTCAAAAATAGTAAATAGAGTCTAATCTCCCGTAAGGCAAAGGAAGAAGGAGCAGTAGAGGTCCTCAGGAGCCAGAAATTAATTCCTTTCAGAATCAATTACAAGCCCTCTCTGGCAAAAAGTGAGATGCGAATTTATGGCTTGAGGCTTCAATCTTCCCTCCTTCCTTCCTCCAAATCAAATTACGGGAGAGATGTAGAGAATTGCTTAGCAAAGGGCTGAGAGGAGCATCTTGATTCTCTATAATAGGAAAAAATACCTTAAGGAATTTCCAATTCCTCCTATTATTCTCCCGTTCCAAAACATTCGGAACTTTGCAGAAGACAAGAACAGGAAATCAAACAACGGCAGGCAGAGAAAGCTGACTTGAAAATTTTAAGATCACAAGTACTCCGCTCTCTCTCTCCCTAAAATACTCCAATATCTCGCAAAAGCTGCCTCCATGCCTTGAAAATCAATATTATTCCAAGAGAGCTAGGAATCTACGGCGGCGGATATAAATATTGTTTATTCTGCCAAAGGGAAATGGCGTTCTCTCAGAAGAATAGGATTTTGGGAATGGGAATAATACACAAGTGGTGAGAGGGCCCTTTTTGCATCCAAGCTGCATTCAGGCACGTTCCTGCAAGGCTCTTCTAAGGGCACTTTGGCTTTTGAAAATCGCCGACTTTCTCCGGCAGAAGAATACTGAAAAGTCCCCTGACCTGGTGCATCAAACGACACTTTACAATTTCATAATGAGAAAAGGTAATAAGGAAATTGCATTATTGCAAAATTTAGGAAAGGTAAATTAATGATATCAAATTAAGGGGAGTAAATAAAAGGATGGGTTCCACACTTGCTGTGTAAAATAATAATGATGCTTCTGAATTGCCAACGGTAATTTCCAATTTAATTTAACATTATTTCCAACCATTAAAGAAATGGTGATGCAGGAGCAAATGAAAACGAAGACAAAAGCAATAACTCCTTGCACAACCCGCATGATCACGGTTGGGTAGCCTGAATTTAATATAAAAGAAAACTAGTTTTGCACACATGAGTTAATTCAATTATAAACAACCATGCTACCATGGTTGTGAATGTAGTTTATGCATAAAACAAGAGCACACCTGATTTTTAGTATGTTTATTTACATAGCTGAAGCATTATCGTATTCATCAATTATGTATATTGTAATCTTTACTTTATATAACTAGTTAATTTATATAAGGCCAACATTCAAGCATGAACAATTCTATTTATTACACTTTATGTCGTTCTTGGGTGAGTCAAATACAGGATTTCTTAAATTGGTAATCAAGAAAATGTTACAATGCATCATGCCGTTAGACACTTTGAAAAAAAAACTTACTCATTGTTCTGTCTCCTCCATTTTGAATTGGCATAATGAGAAAAACGCAATTGTTGTCTCATCCGTTTGTTTTTTTTTCTCCGTAATGAGAAGCAGAGGAAGTTGCATTTTATAACCCAATGCACTTTGCCTTTGTCAATCGTCTTCAGGGTCAAAGGCAGGAGTCAGAGTCATGAAAACAAGTCACCTTTGGATGTGACTGGTTCCCAGGGCCTTATAGAGTCAAGTCAACTTTATGATTCACCTCAGCCTGAGTCTCTTTCCTACTTTTTTCTTTATTATACAACGTAAAATTAACGTCAAAGAGTGGCCCTTTCAGCCCGCCACTACATTTCTTAATAAAAACTTTTTATTTTTCTTCCGTTGACTCTATCTCCCATTTCTTTTTCGATGAGTCAATAAAGCGTTCCGCCTGTTCCCACCTTTGGATGTGACTGGTTCCCAGGGCCTTATAGAGTCAAGTCAACTTTATGATTCACCTCAGCCTGAGTCTCTTTCCTACTTTTTTCTTTATTATACAACGTAAAATTAACGTCAAATTATTCATCACTTCCCCCGTCTCCATATTCTCAGCGGAGAGGAAACTACCATCTTCCCCAGGTTGTAAAATTCAATCAACTTTCAACTCCAAGAAACCTGGAATTGCACACCATTATACTACCTTCCATTTACGGGTATTAGGGCCCTACGTCTGTCTGTCTGTGAATATTTGATATAATAAAGCTCTCAAAATACAACAAAAAGTTCCACTTTCCACATTTACATATATAACTTGCACGTATAGTCTAACGAAGACAGGTAGTAATGATATATTTTGCCGGTTTGCTAGGATCGCAAATATTACGATTTGAAGACCTTGTTTCCTAAAATTGACACCAAAAATTTGCAAAATCCTTTTACTATGTACATAAAACTATTTAAAGATAGCTATAGAAATTATATAATGATGAACAATACGTGGCCAAATAACCAATTTTTTCAATTCCTAAAGAAACCATGCTATGTTTATGTTTTTTCTAAAAAATTATTTGCTTAGTTGGAATATACAATTATTTTAGAATTTGTATTTTATATTTTAACATTCATCTAAATTTTTGTGAAGAGAAATTTCAGAGTATAAATATCACGTGACTTTGAACTTTCTCTCCTCCGTCTCTTGTCTTTTCTGAATTTCTAGCCGAGGCTCACCTACTTTGCATTCATTGTAATCCTAGGCGGAAGATGAGACAGGGAACATAACTCTCAGGCCAGAAGACGTTTAGTTCCCTTTGAAACTAGCAAATATGGGAAATCCTCTTCCCCTAATTCTCCTTGTGGCACTTACATAACTATTCCCTTTATGAGGCAAAATGGAATATAGCCAAAACACTTTGAAATCTCTATATGTCACGTCTCCCTAATCAAGGGCCTCAGCCCCATCCCTTGTCAATCTCTGCCCAAAGTTAGGTCCCTAATTAGTAGGCAACAACAGCAAAATTGCTCTTTTCTCCTCCCACACTCTCACTTTCAACTTTTTCTTAAATTGCAACGATTTAACTCAAAAGCCTCGAAACCTTTAAGCAGGCCCATAGATGGCCGCCGCACAAAATTTAACCTGTCATTAGATTGTCTCAGACAAGGAAATGACACGATGTCATAAACCCAAAATGTGCAGCGAGGCTAAGCAAGGGAGAATTAAAACAAGTTCTTTGCACGCAGGGGTATTACAATTAATGATTATTACGTTTAGCAATCAGTGCATTTACATGTTGACTAAAATGGCATAATGAGTTCAACCGTCTGCAAAAACATACATTTCCTAACTGTCATCCTAACCCATCCTATAATATGCGTCAAATCTCTCAAATTAGTGAGACAATTAAATGGCACAGCGCCTTCTACAAAACGTTGCTCAAGGCAAGTACTCCAAATACCAAACAAAAGAAATCTGCAGCACGCTCTACACAAATCACAATCCGAGCACTCACAAAAAACGCTTGTTTCTCCCTTGGCGGTCGTTTTGTTTCTCTACCTATATTAATTGGTGTCAAAACATAAAAGACAGGTAACTTATCCCAAGGAGCATAAACGACTAGGCCTCATAGGCATTTGTCACACTTTTGAGGCAATTTGGCACAACCACGCCAATAAGCAGCGGGAAAAGCCGATAAAGTGGCTTTCTACATTGCTCTAGATCCTTTTCCCATAGGAATACCGCAATTTTACAAGGCTTTTGACACCTCCAATCACTGTAAAACACTTAAGAAGTAGTGCTTAAGCATTGCAAAAATTCAAAATGGTACATTTTTTTTACTAGGAAACTCTGGTACTCCTCCAAGATTAAAATTTGTGCAGAAAATTGCATTAACTACCTAGCATATATTTTTTATAATATGGTTCTGAAGCTGGATTAAACTTAAAATGTGGTAAGCATGTGCGATGATATCAAATGCCAAAGTTTTTGCATCGAGGATTTAGATGAGGAGAGAAGGAGGAAACGAGGATGAAAGTATGAATATAAACCTATGACACACTTCTTTAACGTACACACAGACGCAAAGTACCCAACTTAAAAACTGATCCGATTAAGATAATACGCCCTAAAACTTATGAAGTGGTCCAACATACTCTTCCTACTCTGAAGTTTGCCAGCAAGGCTTTGAAGAGGCAGAAAAATTCGTATTCATACCAAAATCCTGCAACTTCAAACTACTGAAGGAAATTTAATCCGCATATACGTACATACAGTTTATGTTGTACTGACTCATGATTACTCCTAAACCTATCTACAATACGTTTGGCATAAATTTTGACTCTCGGTTGCAAAATTCTGCAATATGCTTTGGCGAGATTTAAAACAAAACCTTAGAACCAATTCGCAACCAGTCAACTACAGCTTGGCTTAAAAAAACTAAAAAAGTAGTTCAATTTGGATACCAGGAAAAATGTGATACGTTTTTATGCCAAAGAACATAATCAACTAAATTAAAATAGATTTTATATTCGTTTTCAAATATATCTGACTTCACCAACATTGACTTTTTTCTAGCGATGCGATGAGATTTAAACAAATTAACGAAAGGTAAATTACCACTTACATTCATGGTTTTCAACAACGAATCAAAACTGATTTAGAAAGCATTTCAGCGGCAACAACATTAACAAAATTTATGTTTTACGTACAATTTAGTTGTTCCATGGCATGACTTAGTTACGTCAAATATACCCACGTAGAAGTTGAAACGAGTAAGACTAAATCACGTAAAAGAAATTTCTTATCATCAATAAATATTATCTTAAAATATCAATGAATATTTCTAAATATTTATTTTTTATATACTCAACATATCCTTAAATTTAGTATATAATATAAAATATCAAATAAATACTAGTTTACGAAACATCGACTCTATTGCGATGCCTTTCTTATAGATTCCTTCTAACATCGTCCAATACGAGGTTGTTATGATACATAATGGTATTATTACTTTGTATGAGTGCCTTTGACCTATACATGGTTCTTTTCCTTTTATGTAACTCTCAACAAATCGAGAGAATGCCAAGTCTAATAACCCCATTTCGCTCATCTCCTTCTTCCTTTACCACACCACTACTGCGCCCTTAGACACGAACAGAGGATCAAGTTCCAGCATTTTCAAAATCCCAGCTACTGTTTGCAATTCGATTTAACCTCTCCAGTTCCACGGTTCCCTAGCATTCGAACACTCTCAAAATATCACAGATATGCAGCGGCGTGACACCAGCATACCCTTCAACTCTACTCTGCTTTCTCATTCCTTTCACTGCAATCACAACCATAGAAGACTCTCATTTAGGGTCAGCACGAAAGCCATTGTTTTTTATTTTGCTTCGATATTTTTGCCACTAATTTTATTCAAAACTCATATGTAACTGCAAAAACAAAAACTACGGAAAAAAATGCTGCATGATTCGAAATGTAACACAGACAAACATAACAATGTAGTCAAAGAATGCAATGTTCTTGATTTCCTGCAAATAGAAGTAATTCGGCTACCAAACATTGTCCTAAATAAAGGAAATAACTTTTCGTGTAACATAGATATGAATAAAAATGTTGTTTGTGCACGTAAAACAAGGATTTGGTTAAAAATATACAATTTTGATCGAGCAGACTTTAATTCTACTTTTAATAAAATAATTTCAAAGGTGAAGTGTAAGTATTAAAGATATACAATTTAAAGCTTTTAAAAAATTATAAATATTTGCGAAATCCAAATCCTGTCTCATAATTTGTTCTTGTAAAATGACAATTAAATTCAAAATTTACAACCTATTACTCAGGATGATTATGGTTTGTCAAAATTTGTTTACTTGAAGAGTTTAGAGCAAGAGCAGACTCAGAGTGGCCCTTTCAGCCCGCCACTACATTTCTTAATAAAAACTTTTTATTTTTCTTCCGTTGACTCTATCTCCCATTTCTTTTTCGATGAGTCAATAAAGCGTTCCGCCTGTTCCTCCTAACTCAACTTCCAGCACAGCGTTCTGGAAGACGAAACGAGTCAAACAAGAACCTACATAGACTCCGTGGATCTCATCTGCCAAGTGCCCGAATCGCAGAGGCCCAACTTCCAAAACTTACAAGTAGCCAAAAAGGACCCAAATGTTAATCCTAATGGCCCTACTTTTTTCCCATCCTTCCAAAAATGCATAAGAAGAACCTCCACTTCTCCCAGAGTTATAGTCCACGAGAGGAGATGCTCTGTTTTTTGTGAGCAACTTCTGCTCTCCAGCAGCCTTCTGCCTTCCCCAAAAAGAGCTACTGAATAGAAACTTTAGAATTAGATGTAGCTACTCAAGTGCTACTAAGAAGTGGAGCAAAAAGAATTAACAAGTGATATATTTCAATAAGGGCAATAAAGTGGAGGGAAGGCCACACTCAGGCTGGGAAAAGAGCTCCTTTCCCTCTGCCAATGTCCCTCCCCATCAAGATTTATACGCGGAGTCTCTCTTCTAAAAGGAAACTTTCTTAATAGTCCTCAAGCATAAGCCGAACCGCCGTGGTATGTTGGCCTTTGGATACATAAAATTTCTACTAGAGTAACATAGCCTTTCTTTAGATTGGGATGGAATTTTGGTGCTATAGAGTATTTGTGCTGTATCTACAAAGCGGGAGTCTTCAAAGTCCTTTTCTGGTGCGTACTCAAAAGAAAGTCGGCGCTTTCTCCGAGGCATATAGTACGAAGAATCTCTATCAAATCCTTGTGCCCTATATTCTGATTAGATAAAGTCCATTCTCATTCTCTAACTTACTTCTCCAAGAAGATATGTACACAACTATCTGTTCCTTTTCTATGTAGGCCTAAACAAGAGGAAAATAAGGCTGAATAGGCCTTTACAGACTACTCACGAGTAAAAGGACTCTTAACAATTTCTATAGAGTATATGAAGTAGCCTTTATAAAAAGAACTTTGACTTCTTCATCCCATTTCAGCCAAATCAATCCAAGTCGCCAGATTTCTATTTCGAAGAAAAGTGAAAGCCAATATTGTTGTTGTCTACGCACAACGTCAAGCTCTGTTCAAACTTTTTAAAATGCCCGTCGACCTTTTGTTTGAACAAACTTCGGCTTCCAACTGGCAGAATTGATAGGCATTTCGCGAAAGCAAATCTAAACCTCACCTGTCAAAATATGATATTTGAAAAGTAGAAAGTATAACAGAACAAATTGAAAACTTTCATTCAAAGTTAGACAATGTATTGCTTTCCAATATCAAGCTATCATTAGAATATATAATTAAGTTGAACAGGTTTGAATAACATCTGCATGACATTTTGAACATACCATTAAGTTTTTGTAAAGTAGCGGATTATTAGTTGGACTTGCATCAGTTCATTAAAGGTTGAGGACATGCTTGTCCTGAAATACGTAATACTACAATTATAGATACTTAACTGTATTAATTGGGAATTATACACTAAATTCATTTGTCAAATTCAAGCATCTATTTCAGCTCAATACTTCTTACATTGGCTTCAAAATAAAGCGTAGTTCATTGTTTGCAAAAACGGGTTAGCTAACCCTTTACCCCATCTTAGCGCTTAGGCCTAATACCAAAGATGAGAAACGATGTCAAAAGTGATAAATATAATGATTAGCCGCCGGGCTAAACTTCATCTACAAGAGCACAAAGTTTTTGCCCCTTGTTTTTCTTCATACCTCACTAATACCATCACACCGAAAGAAGATCATGTGTATAATAACTTCTGAGCAACAACATCTCGGAGCAGAGATTTTTGTTTTATGAGAAGAAAGGAGGACAAGAAGATGCTGAGAATAAACAGACAGTAACTAGTTCCCTTAGAGTTTGATATAAACCTAAATGATATAAACCAAAATCCGTCATAACCCAATAGCCACAAAAAAAAATCTCTTCTAAGATTTCAAAATTAAAATTATCATGTCAGACAAACATCGTTCTCCTATGCTTACTATTTTTAGCAAATTGTGATACACATACTTTTAAGCATATATATTCTAATTCCTTAGATTTTAACAGCCCATAAAAGCTATATCCAAATCCTCGAAAAGAAAATTCAATATTCTTATAAAATATTTCAAATACACTCTCAAAAGCGGTTGAAATTTTCGCGTTTGATGCTATTTTTCCGCAAACCTGTTGTATTCAGTGATTAAAACTAGACTGTTTTATACCAACTCAAAAACAGAACCCATCGTCTAACTATCTCAGTTTTATATCATCCAGAGATCAAGTTTTTCTTTCAGAGGACTGTCATCCCTCCAAAAATAGTAAAACTAGGAAAGGCTGCATATTTGAAAGAGAAGATTATCGCCCTAGGCGCAAGCATAAGGCCATTCTCCAATTTCCAGGAAACTTGAAACCCTTCTCACAATGTCACTCCCACGATGACTCAAATCTAGGCCGAATTCTTATTAAACGAGAAAATATGTTAAGAGCAAAATAGGCAAATCCATCAGAACAGAGATCCCCCAAGGGGTACAGCATTCCAAAATCTTGCAAATTTTAATCAAATTTTAATTTTAGCCTTTCTAAAAAAAATTTAAAGCTTCCCTTAATTTCTGCTATGCAACTGAGAATTAGGTTTACAGTACAATGCAGGAAAGCTATATGCAGTCATATAGATGCAGAATGGTAGATTTGCGCACTACACCGCCTTATTTTTGTCTTACCAAGAATTGCATTAAAAATAGACCCAGTAAACGTTTGTAGGTCGATGAGACAGGGAAAGTCGTTTATCTCCTTCGTCTTAAAATAATGTTTACCTCCAATGAAGGGTGGGGAATGACAGGATTAGGATTGTTATTTTCCATCGTAAGTGAAGAATATTAAATGAAAGTGAAATGAATGAAGGGAAAACCTGTCATTATTTGCAAAATTTACAATTTCCAGTCCTCTGAGCCTCAAACTGATTTGAAATTGCGGAGGGAGGTAGGGAAGGTAGGGGCATAAAATCCTATCAGCTCAACGCATCTTGATCTCCTTACACTTTTCCACCAGGGAAATAATTAAGCTTTCATCTTCTCCTTGAAAATGAGGAAAATTAAGATAATCTTCTTCTGCCAACTACTCTCACCGCATCTCGTGGACTCAATCCTGTTTGTTCACTTATCCTTAATTCACAAATCCCCTTAGCCCTTATCATTACCATCAGCACAGCGCCCCATAATGCGGTTTAGCGCCAATTTTCAAATTTTAAATCTTCTGCGCAAGGACAACTCTCCTTATCACGTGTCTATGACATGCGTCTATACTAAAAATATTGACGGAACTCGACATTCGTCTTCACATGACGCACATCTCTTAACTCAATGTAACTCAATATGGTATACCCAGTCCGCAGTTGGATAAGCGTAAGAGCGGTTTTAGTAAAACTATTACTACAGCATTATATTATGTATATATCCTATATATTTTTAATAAAATAATTTATATTTGTGACTATTTAGAAATGGTAATCTTTATACAAAGCAAATTTTGAATGCAGAAAAAATATTGTGAACTTTTTTTGAAATTTTGTCTTGGCTACATAAAATTTATATACCCAAGGTATATATTACTTATAAGTCCTATATACCTAAGGTATATAAATCTAATAGGTCCTATATAAAGATTGTGTAATTTAGTGGTTTGGATGTTAGTTCCACGTGGCCGTACGTAAAAGTTGACGATTGACCTGTGGTGGGGCAGTATGGCAAAGTAGAGTACAGAGTGCGTATGCAAATTTAGAATAGTTTGAAGCTTTCAAAAAGTTTTGAACTGCAAAATCAAGCCAGTTGAAAACTTTTGCAGTAGAGGAGGAAAAAGTGTAAACTTGGGTTGGGACTCAGGGAATTAATTTCAAAGGAATTTCCTTTGAGACTTTCTAGGCTTTCCAGATTCTGTGGGCCTCGTAATGCAAATATTTGGATTTTGATATATTGCGCATGCCTCCGAGACGTGGAGTACGAATTCCCAGGGTCAGGGGTCAAAGGCTCGTGAGATCTGACAAGAACAAATATTACCTGAATTAATCAGTTTAATTGTTCTCCTCTCTCCGTCTCTCA
>VYYI01001548.1:0-18865 GCA_021029175.1 Bilobella aurantiaca
TATATCCTTCATTTCTCACTCAGAAGAGAAAATAATTTTTAATTAGCAATTAGTTTCTCATGCTATTCTCTTTACGTTTCCCATTTCAAGTGATTCGAGTTAAGTTCTTATTACCTGGAAAAAATGCTACTGCATCGTAATAAATATCAAATCGGTAAAACACAATCAAATCTCTGAATTATGGAGATTCATTCAAAGTTGGCTCAAAGCAGCAAATATGTACAAAAAATAACAAGACACTAAACGAGGCATAGACATTAGACAAGAACCTTTTAATGTGAAGCAACATTAAATTGTCATATTTATGTTCCGAAAACGAGAGAATCAAAACAATAAAAATAATTTTATAACTATTTCTAAAGAAATAAAATGGTGTTAATTAAAAGTAATGGAGTACTTAACACTTAAAAAGAATGGAGATATTTTTCCAATTTTCAATAAAATTAAGTGATCGTAATCGTCCAACCGTATAACGTCCGTTTACCGTATAAGTAAATTTTCCTTGATCGCGCGTAGCTGGTAAGTTTTTACCAAAGATTACTAAAGCAAAAAAGAAAAGAATGCATGTGATGAACTGCCTAAGAAATGTAGTCAAGCCTGACAATATCTGTATCGATATTTGTCACTTACTGGAAGAAATATACGAAATTAAGCAAAAATTATTTTCAAATAGACTACCACTACTATGAATGACTACTACACATGAAATAAAATTCTTGTCGAGAGCTTAAAGCCACAGTAAGTCCTATTGTCGATTTATTTACGAAACAAAGATACATGCTTCCTTTCAACCCATTTCCGCTTTTCCTTTCTCTAGAAATCTAAATTATGATCATGTCTCGAAGTAAATGAAAAGGATATTTTGGAGTAGCTGCTGCACGTTTTTCTTTTGATTCGATTATTCGCTTTCAAAAGTCAAGAGCCCTTCTGCCTCAAGAACTTTCCCTCTCTATCCACCGATACTTTTCAAGTAGTTTGAAAAATGTCTCGAAAAGTAAACAGACTCGGTTTCCTTTTACAGGATTTTGCATTACCTCCGTTGGGAGAGACGCCGCGGCGAGTTTCAGCGTCGTCGAGCGCTGGAGAAGGTGCCCTATGTATGTCATCCACGTGTGGAGAAGAAGAACTACTCCTGCTTTCTCTTGGGAAAATTAAACCCACAAAAAGAAAGGCAGCTTTCACCACTCCATGTCAATAGCACTTAATTCCCTGTTCAAGCAAGAGCACCAACTTTCTCCAGCAATGACTTGTTGTTTACAGGCCACAACAAACATTGTAAATTGCTTAGTTCCGCCCCCGGCACCCTAATTAGGCCGCTCTTCTAATTGCCTGGCACTAATTGATGGGTTCTGTGGAATAGGCAGCGTTATTCTAGTCCTGGAGGCACAATAGAGGATATGTAGTGGAAGAGGCAAAGTTAATTGGGGTTCGTTAGGTGGTGACGAGATGAGTCCGATCGCTGTCTACGCCGCCTGCCTTCTGCCCACTTGTAGTCTGTCTTCCTGGATAAGCCCAAAAACTTTGCTGGAGAAAGGAAGGGAGCGGGATAGGGGGTACTCCTGGAGTTTCTGGAGTTAGTGGAGAGGGTTATGAGAGCCCTACTGCGACAGAGCAGAATGGAGGCAGGAGACACTGGAGAAAGAACATTTCCTGTTTAGTACCATATGCCTCACAATTATTCAGGGAGGATAACCTCAGCAGCATCCTAACTTTCCCTACTCATTTCTCATCTTACCCTCTTATTTTACGAAAATGGTTTCACGTGAAAAAATTCTGATTTTCTTTCGTGACATTTTTGGACAATTTTCGTGACACAAAAGGGAAAAGGCTCGAAATATTGTGAATTTTTTTTAAAAACTATAACATTCTCTTACAGCAGTATGAAGTTTACGTTGATGAAACTTTCACTTACTAGGATCACTATTAAGGGCCCTTAAGCAACGGCGACCTCAATCACTTCCCACAATCACCAAAACAGTAACACTCAATCATTTTCAGAGGCCCTACAGGGTCCTCTTCCATCATAATCGATCATAATCGTTCAATAAATGTCAAGTCTTGATTTCGGTGTCAGGGATAGAACCTTAAGCTGACGCCACTTAAAAAATTGATAAACTTTCAAACAAAGCTTTTAGACCCTATTCAGAGTCAATTTAACCCATCATTTTTTTACTTTATGATCAATCACAACCAAATAAGAATAAATCTTGCTAAAAATAGACATCATGACATCAAGGATCATTGATGAAAATTCTATCATCTGACAAATGTCAAGTACTAGCGTTCCGTCAAAATTGCAAAGTTAATTGGGATTAAGTTTTTACTAATAAAATTATTCTTACGTCTGTGATTTGTATAAAATTTAAAATAGTCACTAATGACGCACAATTAAATAATCCCTAACTGGAATTCACTTCGACACCGCAAAGAAACACATCATTTAGCTTACGAAATTAACGTTGAATTTTTGTCTTATTTCAGTTGGAAGTGGACCCTTGTGAGTATATCCTCAAAAAGTGTCCTTTCAGAGTCGTCCCAGAATGGAGCCTTTAAGGAAAGCAACAGCCTCGTAAAGGTATTCCAGCTCTTCCAGCCTCGACGACGCTGCTACTGGAGGAAAGGTCCAGTAAGGCCCATTTTTCCAGGAATGTGTTACATTCCAATCCTTAGAAGAGGAGAGAGAAAGGTATAAATGCTTTCACTCTTGGCCCTTTTATGTTATGTAACTCCTTTCTTCTCTCTAAATGTAGACTATGTACATAGTAGCACACTCAACATGTAATATCAGGAAGATCCGAAGGATGCGCTCAGAATTCCATGAATTCAGTGATTCATTACCCCCACCCAAACCCTCCACTTTCCCCATTATTGTGAGCCATGCATCCTTAAATTAAATCCTACCAAACTCATCTAAAAGTGTGAATAGATTACCTAAAGACTAGAGAGAAAAGATGAGCTCACGATAATCCGCCACTTAGTTTCCCAGAAAGCTTTCTCTAGTTCTTTTTTTGGTACTTTTTGTGTGGCATTTCCATTACTCACTTTAGCTTTGACAGGGGAGTGACTCAGGAGAGTAAGAAAAGACAATCAAAGTCCAATCTTGAAAACAATTCTGAGAAAAATAGAGGAAAATGGCACTGTTCGAACGCATACTTTCGCTTTGACGCGTCAATCAAATCGACTCAAACATGTTCATATTTGATTGACTCGAGGCAGAACACTTTCTCTTCGGCTAAAGCTCCTTGAGTTTCTTCTACGGAACTTTCACTTTGACATCCTGTGACATGTCTTACTCAATTTGACACGTCCACTTCAGCTAAGGTTCCTTCAATTAGGGACCTCGGCGCTCTCGACATGGAAAGACGGACGAGAAGGGAGTTGATGGCACTAAAAAAGGGACCTGTAAAACTCAATAGAAATATTAATACTCGATGCACGCTTCTCAGGTCTCGTCTGATGTCATGCTCTGTCAATGATGCGTATTCTCAAACCGAGCCATGAATCCATTCTAAATTCAAATCTTCAAAATCCATTAACGGAACTTTCACTTTGACATCCTGTGACATGTCTTACTCAATTTGACACGTCCACTTCAGCTAAGGTTCCTTCAATTAGGAACCTCGGCGCTCTCGACATGGAAAGACGGACGAGAAGGGAGTTGATGGCATTAAAAAAAGGGGCCTGTAAAACTCAATAGAAATATTAATACTCGATGCACGCTTCTAAGGTCTCGTCTGATGTCATGCTCTGTCAATGATGCGTATTCTCAAACCGAGCCATGAATCCATTCTAAATTCAAATCTTCAAAATCCATTAGATTTGGAAGGAACGTTTTACGCATTATCAAACGTGTTGCATCAGTACGAGAAAAATGCTAAAGCTTTAAACACATTTATTTCTGCTCTGTTAATTCTGAATAATACTATCCATTGAGCTGTGAGGAGGATCACTAGATTCATAATTCTTAAGAAAACTTAACCGATAGTTTAATCTATTCCGGGATACTATTTTTGAAAAACCCCAAAAGTAAAGAAAAGACAAATAATTAATCGCGCAAGTCCACAACCGCTGCTCCAACCTGATTGGAAACTTCAAGCATCTTAGGAAGGAACATTTTACGCATTATCAAACGTGTTGCATCAGCACGAGAAAAATGATAAAGCTTTAACACATTTATTTCTGCTCTGTTAATGCTGAATAATACTATCCATTGAGCTGTGAGGAGGATCACTAGATTAATAATTCTTAAGAAAACTTAACCGATAGTTTAATCTATTCCGGGATACTATTTTTGAAAAACCCCAAAAGTAAAGAAAAGACCAATAATTAATCAGCGCAAGTCCACAACCGCTGCTCCAACCTGATTGGAAACTTCAAGCATCTTTCGAAAGTCAAAGTTGTCACACAAAGCGTTAATCACATCTCTGCCTCCAATATTTGAAAAGTGGTATCGAAGTCTCCCGTTCCGTCGTTTGTCTCCTCCAATAGAATTGATTATGTTGCTCTTGAGAATTGTTCGAAAGTAAGCTGCTTCATCATAGTAGTACTCCAACACTCTCCTTTTCCAAATACTTTTTCACAACCTCATCGTGGAGAATTCCCTTTTTCTGGAGGCCGGCCTCTTCCCTCTGGGTCTTCAGCGTCAAGGCACGAAAGAGATTTGGAATACATGGTCTGCTTGGAATTGTCGATTTCTTTCGGGGTCTTCCTTTTCTTTTCGCGGCCGTGACACCTTGCTGTGACACGGACTCCAACATTGACTCAAAGTTAAACTCAAAGTACGTTTGTAGTGTATGAGGCAAAGAATCATTTTCTGGGTCAGATAGCCTCGAGTTGCTTAAACAATCCAAATCTGTTATGAATTTAAAGTTGTATGCGATGGAGTCAAGGTGGCCTTGTTTGGTGCCGATTTTCGGTGGAAATTCCGAATCACAACAATCAAAATCTGACGTTATTAAATCAGTGTCAAAAGCAGGACAGAGGTACCCATGAACGTCTTCCAGGGAGAAATTAGATGTTTGCCAAAGGATCTGTGTCTGATTGATGCTGCGCTTGATATCAAATTTACAGTGACGTACAACGGCTCTGAGAACTTCTTCAACGTATTTAAAGTCTTCAGGGGCTTCTTCCAGCTCATAATCATCTAGAAGTAAAATCTCTCGCTTGATAATTGGAAATAGTACTTTGGAGATGATGAGGTCGCTAGGCGTAGTTCTAATTTCAATCCATAAGGGTTCTTTCCTCTCAATTTTTGAATCAATAATTGGTTCGGGATAATAAGAAGTTATAGTCATCACAATAGGACGTAAAGAAGCAGCGATGAGCTGGGAAAGGGCTCCATAGAACCCTTCATCTTCTTCTGGAAAAAGTTGGTCCACATCTCGAAAGAGAAGAAGACAGTGCTTTTTATCGACACCAGTCGCAGAGCTCAGCCGTCTGGAAAGTGTCGCTTCTTCGACTCTACGGAGAACATCTTGACCACATCGACGACTAGAGAAATTCACTTCCAATACCTACATAAAAAAACATATTGAAATTAACAAAAGGTTAGGAAGCATAACTACAGTTACAGTCGGTAAATTCATTGAAAGGAAATTAATATCTCAACATAACAAATTCCAAAACGCCTATTCTGATATTAAAAAAAGAGGTTCTATGAGCTAAAAATGTAGAAATTGCGAAAACCTTAAACTTGAACCGTTTCGCCAGGACGTAAACCATTGTTGATTTGGCTGAACCTGGTGGGCCGACCAGAACAACACTTTTATGTTTGTGATCACCGTCATCTGAGTCGTCATCAATAAAGTCGAAATCACTGTCTTGTGTCTTTCGGCGTTTTCTAATTATTTTTCGACTTGCACCCCCATCGTCCCTTATGTCTCGATTCCATTGCTTCACCCAATTCTTGAACGTCGTCTGTGCCTCTATTGTCGACTGCCAGATATTCATGCTTATATAGCTTGTATTTTGTAACCCAAGGAATGGGGTCAATATTATTTGACTGCCTTGTTCGCTTTAAAATATCCCGCAGCGCATTTGATGGTTTTTGTAATTGTTTACAACAAAAATGTGTGTTTGATTTCTTATCAGTACTACATGTTGTCCGAGGAGGTAGCCCAGATTTGTATTCTACTGTGCTCAGTTCAGCTGGAAAATATCGGAAACTAGAGTTTGCAAACGGAGTCAGAGCACTGGTACGACTGATGCTGTTGACATGTGTCAATCTTGGAAAAACTTCATGCGTCTCTAATAAGTCTATTGCAATTTGATTCTTGGTAATAATGTGTTGAGTTCTGACGATAGATTCGGGAACACCAGAATAAAGAAAGTTTTTGGTGGCTTCACTTATTATTCTTGCAGGCATTATGAGACAGTTGTGCCATCTGAACGTTTCTTTCTTTTGGTTCCCTTTCTTTCCGGGGAAGAAAAATTGGGGCGAGCTTAACTTCAGGCTTGATCGGTTGAATACTACTGCGCCTTCTTCTCTCAAACTTTAATGTCACCTTACTTTGTTCGCCCGATTCGTCGTCAATTACAACGACAGGAACAGACTCTTCAACATCTGAATCATAAGACTCCATCATTGGTCTCGTACGCTTAGAGCGACGTAAGACCCGTTCCGTCATTTCCCGTTGCGAATGCGATGCGTTTTGATTTAGGACAAGAAACTAGTATCCAACAATTTCAGTATCAAAACAATGCAGTGCGCCGAAAGGGTCCATCCAAGATATGTTAGGATTCTGTCCTCCTAAAATCTAAATGTGTAACAAAATATGGGTTGTGTGAGATGTATTGATAGCGAGTCCGCCGAGTGAGTGATCTCATTCTTAGTATTATTTTGTTTACCGTTAGACATAACCTGTATCTTCAGGTGTCAAACCTCTTGACCCTTGACCTGGCACTTGTTTATGTTTAGGGAGAGAAAACGTTTTAAATTAATTAATAATTGATTCAAATTTATTTGGTCTTGTTTAAACATTATTAAAGTTGGTTGTTTCCCGCGCGCGCCATTCTCGCAATTAAAAATCAAAAAAACTTGTTCGTGAGACTCCACTCACTCGACAAATTCATTTTAAAAGTTGAGTGGCGGCAAACCATTTATCTCAATTCTCAATCGGTTTCAAAATCGTATTTTTTAATCGACAAACGTGCTTACGTGTTTTTGTTAATGAATTTAATTTTAATTAGTTAATTAAAGTTACGGAGGTATACATCGATTAAAGGTGAGTTTGCAATGAGATCGCGATAGATCTTTACAGACACGCAAAAAAAAATATGTTCTGAACATGGGGTCTGTATTTCAATCCAAGTTTGTTATAAAAGTCTTTAATTAATCGCTCTAATTCCATTTTCAGATTACAATGATTACCCTAAGTAGATATTACGGCTCTCGACTCGTTCCTCAAATAAGGTACTTCTCTAGTACTAGACGCTTGCAAGACGTTTTCACAATTCAAGACGAACCAGACTTTAAATCTAAGGTAACCACTGATTTTTTTTTTAATCATAAAACTAGTTTGGGCGAAGAGAAGCGGGGAGAAGAACTCGGTTGGGCCTCCTATCAACATAAGAGTTTCAGACTATTTCATGATCTAACTAAATTCACGTAATTGATAGTTGATACAAGGGTATAGGATTTTACCTTTATTTTTTAATTTACAGGTGATAGAGTCCAAGAGACCCGTAATTGTCGACTTCCATGCCACGTGAGTGTTGTTAAAATAGGTTAAATGGTTATATCTTAATAACTGGATTAGTACTCTTATTCGGTTTGTATTCATGGGTGATTGTTTCCAGATGGTGTGGTCCGTGTAAAGTACTCATGCCACGACTAGAAGCCGCTATTGCTGCTACTAATGGCGCGGTGGATATGGGAAAGGTGGATATCGATAACCTTTCAGAAATTGCTATGGAATATGGTGTCGAAGTTGTCCCAACTGTAGTTAGCTTTAAAGATGGAAAGGTTGTAGAACAGTTCACTGGAGTTCAGGATGAGGATACAATTTCCAAATTTGTGCGACACGTAATGTAGTCGCAGTCGCAGAAGATCAGGGTCGACTTTAAGTTGCAGGTAGACATACTAATTAACCATGTTAAATAATTAGAAAATTAAATACTTTTAAACACTGGACTCGATCTGTTCTTCGGTTGTTTTTTTAATATTTCGTCCTTTACTAATTACTTGTTTATTACGATTATTACGAGTGGAATTAATAAAAAAAAAATTATTCTTTCACTGTTTCTGCTTACTTTCTGAACATTAAGAATTTGTTGAAGGCTACAAAAAAATATCGCCCCCAGGTGGGCTCGAACCACCAACCTTTCGGTTAACAGCCGAACGCGCTAGCCAATTGCGCCACGGAGGCTATGTGAAGTTGGTCTCAATAATTTATTATAAAAGCAAGCGTACAAGCAATTAGATTTGTCATTTCGTGAATATTCTCCCCCATTTACTTCAACTTTAAACTTGCCTTATTCACATCAAGTATTCGTATAAAATTCAACATTATCGATTTAAATAAAATTTGCTGACCATTATTACTTACGAGAATAAATTATTTAACTAACAACCCCGTACTATGTTTTGGGTATGCAAAACTTACATCAATTCAGAATCGCTGCAAAAAAAAAATATGAAATAATGAGCGAAAAATTGATTTAAAAATAATTCCTAATAGAAAACGAGTTTAAAACCCGGTTTGTTCAGGTGAGGTAATTTTCACGAATTTTGTGTCTTGCTCTAGTAGCATAATCGGTTAGTGCACTGTACTTATAATCAGTATCTGTGTATGAGCAATGCAGGTTATGTGGGTTCGAGTCCCACCTAGAGCATTATTTTTTAGTTTTTTCTTAAATTTTTGCAAATTGAAAATGTTAAACACAATTTTTCAATATTTTTTTTGATTATGTAATCTCATGCTAAACCTCAACGCCGCTCTCAATATTGTGTTGAATCATTTGGGTCAAAATGATTTTGAAATGAATTTTTGAATGTCCCAATTCGTCAAACCAAATGTCGGCAATATCCAGGAAGCCTTTACGACATTTTAATTAAGATTTTGTGTTAAAAAATTAAATGCAATAATTGTAATAATAAGGATGATTTAGAATATTTTAAAGTATACCTCAACATACTTCAATAGAAGCTTAGACTTAACCTAAAGGCTTTAATAGGTTAAACTTTAGCGTATTTAATTAACTTGTTTGACAACTACTCACCACATGGATCGAAATAAATTCTTGATAAAAATGTAATCAGATTTTAAATTACTTTTAACAAACCCATCTCAAAACGAAGAACTTTTGAAGCACATTTATAATTTATGTATTTAAATGAAGCATTTAAAATTTATAATTCTTCAATATTGACTTCTGAAAAGCTTTGTTGTCAAGTCGACATTGAAGGCCTAGAAAAGTTAATTTTACATCCCAATCTCCAGATGAGATTGTTTGGTTCAGGTTAGTATGAACCGTTTAAATACATAAAATTGAATTTTTCAATTAGACAAAAAAACACGTCGAAGTCTTAATGTCAAGCAAGCGGGAATTGTCGGAGCCTCTAGCTTACAATTTGTGTGGCCGTTGCCGATCTCTGATTGTCAGCATATTTGCAGTTGTAGAATTGTAAATCAACTGTTCTCATTTTGACATCTGTTGGTGACTGGGCCTGGACAGGTGACCTTTGACCTCGTGTCATGAGTTGGTTCGGATCTTCTACTAACTTTGCCAGTCTTGCTAAGAATGCCCTCAAAGAAGCCCAGAAGACAATCGACAAGGCACTCGACATCAAGGACGACACAAACAATACTACCTCCGTCATAGAGGCCAAAGGAATCAATGCTGCTGTCTCTTCTGTCACAGGTTATTTACCAACATTTACAAATAAACTAGGAATATAAATGCATTAGAGATTGAATTTTGTTACTAAACGGATGGATGTTGGATGCACGGCCGAAGTAACGAATGGGTACGGTACGAACGAGAACATGACGAATTTTTTTTTTGTAAAACTAAACCTTTACTGTTCGACCGATTCGGTCTAGTCTCGTGTGATTGCATGCAGGGAGAATAGTATTTTAGTTAAATGAAAGTTGAGAAATGGTTACTCAACCTAATGCGGCGTGATTTCTATTGAGAAAAAGCGTTTCAAATTATACGAACATAGGTTTACGTATTTGTGTATGTATTCACGTATTATTTAGGTATTAGGTACGAACTATACTAATTTCAAGCTAAACATATTTTTTATCTTTTAAGATGCGGCAACGGAGTTCTTTTCCTCATGGGGTAATTTGTCAGCCTCGACAAAAGCAACTGAGAATGTTGGTGATGGTGATGATCAGCCAGAGACAAATACTGCTGAAAGTGAAACTGATTTCAAACCTAATGTTGTGACGACCGCTCCAACAAAGGAACCTTTTCAGTCCAACAGCTCCTCAAGTTCTGCATTGATAGTAAAGGAGAGTCTTGTGAATGATCCTAAAAATGATTCTAACAGGTCATCCATGAAAGTACAGTTTTTAGAAACGGAGTGTTCAGTATTAGACTTTGGAATCTTGCAGTGCCGACAACAGAGTTGGGAGTCAACTGCATGAGACATCAGATTCATATGAAAGTTCGGTTGACACGTCATCAACTAGCACCACAATAGAAGCGGCAGAGGATTTAAACTCTGCAAATGATGCAGCTATTCTACAGGTTAATGCTACTGATACTGTGGAGGCAAATTGTGCAAAACATCTTAAAGAAGTTACTACAGTTGCAACCGTTGAAGTAGGACCTTTGCTAATTCTGTGTGAAAATCAAACTATTATTTGTGACGACTCAGTACACTACTCCGCTAGAAAACGAGTCACATGATAAGGAGCCGGAAACATCTTCACATTTACTGTTATCTTCGCCTGTTGAAGACGAACCGGAAAGTGCTGAAGTAAAAAGTGTTCCAATAGTGGAATCATCTATTCGGCACGAGGCTGAAGATGAGGAAGCTAAAGATATTGTGAATGAAGGATTGAGTTCTACTTTTTCAGATAAGTTAACTTCTGGAAAAACTGAGTTTCACCGAGAAGCATGTGAAACAGTTCTAGCTTCAAACTCCGTCCAAGAGCCAGCGTCACAGTCCGTAGAACTTGAATCATCAGTCTCGCACGCTATTGATTTTCCCTCGACAGAAACGTTAGAATTTGAATCGGAAGCTGATGCAGAGCAAAACTCCAAATTGTCTTTATCTAGTCGAGCTACGAGCTCCATTTCAGTAATTAGCGAAGACAAAGATTCTTCTGTATCTCCACAAATCTCACCGGCTTCTCAAGAAAATTTAGGTAGTTCGATAGATTCGCCTTCTTTTGAAATAATTTCACTGCAACATGTTCATAACCTACCACCACAGAATTTAGTAACCCTCGATTTTCTTCCACATTCAGCCATCCAGCAACACTGTCCCAACTACCAGTCATCGCTTATCAGGTATTCATTAAAAAAATTTCTAAACTCTGTTTATATTTCAGGAGGCTAGGATAAGAAAAGGCATAAAGTCAAGATGGAGATCCTTAAAAAAACTATTTTTTTTTCAAACACAACACAAAGGTCACTAGTATACAGTGCCCCGCTCCTCACAAAATTTGAAATCATAATAATATTATTGTAAATCAAATCATAATGTTTTTGTAAAAATGTTTCCATTCCAGTTGTCAATCGCTGCAATCAACACCAGATCGTGGAACACCGCTAACTCACTCACGTTCCAATTCAAATACGTCGTCCAGTTTTGATCGTGTAGAGGACTCAAATCTCCGTGCGCATAAGTACTCAGGGCACGGCCATAATTTTAATATCCTCTAATTCTTCATCAGACATTGAGGTGATTCCGTTTCCGCTTAATTCCAACGAAAATCTTCATTTGCTCAATCACGGTGCTAAGCTTAGGAGCGTTGCAGAGGTGGATACACAGACAGAACCTTGGTTCGAAGTCAAAG
Source organism: Bilobella aurantiaca (assembly GCA_021029175.1). Classification (NCBI taxonomy): domain Eukaryota; kingdom Metazoa; phylum Arthropoda; class Collembola; order Poduromorpha; family Neanuridae; genus Bilobella; species Bilobella aurantiaca. The sequence goes on from VYYI01001548.1 coordinate 11,976, forward strand.
AAAAGATTGTAGAGATGATACCTGCCAAAACTTCGGCTATTTTAGCTGAAAAGGATTATGAAATCCAGCAATTGCGGGAGGAGGGTGAGAAGTTGTCAAAAAAACAGCTCGAGTTGAGCACTGCATTGAAAAAGTTACGACAGAAAGAGAAGGACAACGATACAATAGTCAAAACACTTAAGAGTGATTTAGTGGCGAAGAATGTTGAAGTCGAGAGACTGGTGAAAACACTTATTACAAAAGAGAGTCAAGATCAAGTGCAGCATGAGACAATTAGTAAACTAAATACAGAAAATAGAAAGTTGACGAATACGATCAATCAACTAAGATCAGATTTAGAAGATTCCAAACAAAATGCAACTTCAATGAAAGCATCTCTTGAAGACGCCTCGCTGTAAGTTACTTTCTCTATTTCATCATAAGCGTTTCCTACAAATAATTTTAATTTTATGTTTATAATTGTCCGAGCTTGTATTTTTTTAGAGAGATACTACAGCTACAGAATACCGTGTCATCGTTTCAACGTGATACGGCAGAATTGGATTCTCTTACACGGATAAATGGTGATCTGAAAAGTCGTACTGAATCTCTTGAGAAAGAGGCGGAATCCTTAAGGGAATCTATCAAGACTACTCAAATGCTGAAATCTTCCTGTGAAAGCGAACTGAAGACGCAAATTCAGAACTTGACGCAAGAGGTGCATCGTTTAGAAAACCAATTGGCTGACAATTCTTCAGAAATTGCTGATGCCACAATGCCTCTGTCGCTCGAAATTGAGAAGTTACAGGGCGAACTTAAAAATTCCAGCAGTTTATATGCCAGAAAAGAGACAAGCCTGCTAAATAAAGTCTCGGAACTTGAATACAAAATCTCTAAGCACCAGGAAACCGAAAACTCTTTCAAAGATAGGGAAGCGATTCTGCAAAACAAGCTACAAGAAGCTGAAGAGCAGATGAAAGTTCTTCAGCGTGATAATGCTGTTCTGGCAGCGGAAGTGACTTCGGAAAAGAATGTGAATCTAAGTAACTCAAAATTTGTGGCAGGCTTTTCCATCCTTCAAGATAAGCTTCAGCAACAAAGCGATGAAATTTCTAATCTTACAACTGAAAAGGAATCGCTACGTTCAGAATTAACAAGTACAAGAAATTCTTTAGAGGCGGAAACAAAAAGGAATCAACAAATAAGTGATCAATTACTAAGAGTAAACCATAGTCAGTCCTCAGTGGAACGTGTTTCGTTTTCTTCTGCACCGCCGCTAGATAGGTATTATAAAACTTCATTAGCAATTAAAATTATTATAATCACAGCAAAAATAATCTTTTGATGTATCGTTTCAGACAGGACTCCAGGAACACTAGTCCCAGATCAATGACTTCTGAGCAAGCTTGTCTAGACGATGTTATTTTGGATCCTGGTTGGCAAAACCCATGTCTAACTCCTAAATCCTATTTTGATTCTTTTTCGTCTCTCAACTACATTGAAAATCTGCAAGGTCATTTAAAACAAAAGGAACTTGAACTAGCTCAACTTCAGCACGAAGTGAGCCAAAACGAAAAAATTCGAAAGTCACTCAACGACGAAATTGCCCATTTAACGGTCAATAATGAAGAACTTTTGCAACGTCTTGAGAAACAAGAAGGACTTCAGCAGAAGTTAGCAGAACTGGACCAGAACTACAACGCTATTTTACAAGTAACTACCCTCGTTTCAATTTTTTTTACAATGATTATCTTAATAGAATATAAATCAAGGCTCATTTTCAATGATTTTAATTGTCAACTTGAATGATGGTAACATGTGACGATGCTCGTGTTTGCGTTGACCTTGTCGCTGTTGTATGAAAGAGTAGCGAATCACTTTGATCTCTGAGGAATTTTGCTTTGATTAAAATTTAATTTGGGTTAGCTGAAGTTAATAACTAATTTGATGAAGACTTTTTTTTATTACAGATGTATGGCGAGAAAGTTGAAGAAACAGATGAACTTCGTATGGATTTGCAAGACGTAAAAGAAATGTACAAGGTTCAAGTAAGCAAAAACTCAGCGTTTCTATTTTCGTTTTAATACATTATTCATTCATAAATCATGTTTGCTATTCTGTTGTAGATTGAACAACTTCTGAAAAAAGCGTCATGATTCCTCATTTCTCCGATAATTCCCATTGTGGAAGATTTGGTGCCTAGACATCCGGTGTGACTCGCTACGTCACCGGTCACGAGGCACGCCTTGTGATACTATTTACTATGAACTACCGTTAACTTATTGTTGAACTGAACTTAAACTTAATTAAAATCTTGTTCCATTTTGTCTACACGATTTTGGCTTTACGTTGGAACTGCGTTGGGCAAGCCGGCGGCATACATGTAATCCCATTAGAACACTTAACAAAAGATATTTGAAATCTTTATCGAATGCCGTATTTTGGATGTAAAATAAACCGGCATTTGAGTTTCAGTACCACGAAGTAACGCATTATAAACGGGTTTTAATTGTTTCACAAAAAATCAGATCACAGTTTGAAACAATACTTTCTAGACTTAAATGAGTAGATGAAACCTTGCATATTTTTTGGCATTTCTTGAGTTAGGTTTCTGAAATAAATGTTTTTGGTTAAAAAAAATGCTCTTAGTTTTATTAAAAAGTAATCTTTGAGATCTGTTAGGTTACCTAGTTTCCTTGCCGAAGCGCTCTCGCTCTAAGCGCTGCGCATTTCGGTGACAAGTTTTCGTCTGAATCGTCGACATCGTCACAAGATGCGTTTTCTAAACTCTCTGACTCGTCGCTTCTGTCGTCAAGTTTGTCAGAGTATCCAGCCCCTTCCCATTGGTGGACTTCGTAGCTGCTTGCAAGCTCCACAACACAAATCAGACTCACCACCAGCAATAATAACCTTAACTTCATTTTTCAGTGATGTGAATGCTAAGGAAAGTCACTTGCTAACTGTTTGTTCACAAAGATCGCGTCACTTCAAAATGTAATCTTAAATGTGTGGTCAATATTTATTTGTGGCACACTAAAAAATTAACCACAAAAATGTCATTGCTATAATTGGTGTTACAGCCGAAACAGCAATACGGCACGATCTTTAACAAAGTATATGCTGTTTTTCATTATAACATTTTATAAAAATGTTTAAATGTCGAAAAAGAAACATTGTTACTGCAATTCAACATAAAATGGCCATAAAATGTGTATGGTGAAGAGCTAAAAGGGGTCAATGCTTAAACAATTCGGCCATTTTTTTTTTTTCAATTTTCCACAAACCCTAAAGCTATCCGAAGAAGTTGTGATGTTGTCAGACAACAAATTTTGTTAATTAATTTCAATCTAACTATCGCTGATTATGTTACACAATTTTTTTATGCTGCTTAAAGATAAATTGAGGAAGGATAAAAAGGTTGTGTGACCTTTGATCTTGAAATTAATCTAAAAATATANTTTTCATCCTGCTTAAAGATAAATTGAGGAAGGATAAAAAGGTTGTGTGACCTTTGATCTTGAAATTAATCTAAAAATATAAGCATATGAAGAAGCCTAAGCACAAAACCTATGCCAAACGAAGAGAAAAAGATTGAAGCACATTGTGATTTCGAATGTTTTAGGTTTAGAACAGTTTTAAAAAGTATTTTCGGAATGAAAAGAACAAGATTTGCCTCATCTGCGAGGTTAATTAATACAGCCGCATCTTTGAAAGTAAAACCATTCTCTGAAATTCCTGGACCACCACGTCTTCCTCTAATTGGAAAATCTACATCTGTACAAATTAGGTAATTCTTACTAACCTAAACCTTACAATAACTTTCTCACTATTCATATTTCAATATTACGATTCAACTATTACTTGGATTCCCAGCATATTTCAAATTAAGCGAATATCATCTCGTCCTCGAAAATTTACATAAGAAGTATGGGCCATTGGTACGCCAAGACATTGGACCGTCAACGGTCATCCATGTTTTTGAGCCTGAGGATGTCAAGGCCGTTCATGCCGTCGCTGGAAAAACGCCCGAAGTCCCACCGCTGCAGGAAGCGACCCAATTGTACCGAAAAACTAGAAACCTAACGCCGGGACTCGGAAATATGTAAGAAGGGTTCAGTACGGTTCATTTTTAATTTTCCATAGCTAACGAGCCCGCCCTAGGAGAGGATGATTTTAATATTAATCTCTGCGCCCTCCTGTCCTAAGGCTATTTTATTTTTGGAAATCAACTCGGAAGTTGTAAAAATAATTAAATGAATAGTTCATCAATGCAACACAATTGCAACAGTTGCACAACACAATGCTACACTAATTCATTTGTATGTGAAAACTTTAGAATTAGTTTCCAAAATTAAGAGAAAAAACTTTAAAGTAATCAGCTTATTTTAATTTTTTTAAATAGGAACGGGGAAGAATGGTATCGCCTTCGGAGTGCTGTCCAACAAATGATGATGCGTCCCAAAGAAGTCCAGCACTACCTACCCCATATTGACAACGTGGCCATGGCATTTGTCCAAAAAATCAACGACTCACTAGACAAGAATTTTGAACTTACTACTAATTTACAGACCCTTGTTTCAAAATGGATCTTAGAGTGTAAGTGTTTAACAACCATTTCTGTCGAAATATTGAACAAATACAATAAATTGTGGTACCCTGAATTTTATTTAAATGTTCATATAGCTTCCGGAATGGTTTGCTTTGAAACTCGCCTCGGTTGCTTGGATGCTCAAGAAAAACTTGCAGAAAAACTTATTCAGGCCAATTCCGACATTTTTAAATTAAGCTCTGAATTAAAGTTTTCGATGGGGCTCCATAATCGTTTCCCAACACCCAAGTGGAAGCGATTTGAGGAGGCAGAAGACTTTTTTGTTGAGTAATTTTAAAAAATCCTAAAATACGTAAATCAGACTTTTCTAGGTTTTGGTAACGTATTTTTAATTCAGGCACGCTACAAGGTTTATTACCGAAGCTATCGGGAAAATTCGAAAATTGATCGACACTGGAGAATTGCTGGAAGGTCAATATAATTTCTTGGCATATTTGCTGTCGCGACCCGATTTGACCCAGGAAGATGTACACATTATCACGCTCTCCTTGTTTGCAGATGGACTGAGTACAGTTGGTTAAAAATATTAAAACAGTTTTTTTTTTTACAAATTAAACTAATTAGTAATTTTCACTATCCTTTTAGCATTTGTTTTCTACATTTTCCTCGTCTTTAACTTCGCTTTTTAACTTTGTCTTTAGACTGTACCCGCTTTCCTCTTTAATCTGTATTGCCTTGCTAAATACCCGGAAGCTCAGGAGCAAGTTTACGACGAGCTGCGGCAAAACGTTACCGACGAATCTTTTACCGTAGATGTGCTCAATCGATTGTCTTACCTAAAAGCAACGGTAAAGGAAACGTTCAGGTAATTTTAATCATTAACTCTTTTATATAAACGTATTTTTACGAACACGGTACTCAATTAGGGTTTTGCCTGGAGGAACCGAAGTGTCACGAATTCTGCCGGTAGATCTGGTACTCAGCAATTTCAGCGTTCCTGCCGGGGTAAAATAGACACTTAATTTTTTTTAAGTAGAAATTAAAATATTGAAATGTTTAAAAAATATTTGCAATTTTGTGGGTTTTTTCTTTGTACAGACTCATGTCGATTTGAACCAATTTATTCATCTCAGCTCTCCAGCCTATTTTTATGAGCCAGAAAAGTTTAGTCCAGAAAGATGGCTGCGGGAAAGCTCTGGTTCGGCGCAAGGCCAAGCGAAGTTGCATCCATTCCTGTTGACACCATTCGGACACGGCACGCGCATGTGCGCTGGACGAAGATTTGCTGAGCAAGATATCTATACTACTCTTACTCGAATTCTGCAGCGATTTCGGCTCGAGTTGGTGGATCCCGAAGCAAAAATGGAACGGATATACTCCACTTTATTATTCCCGAAACACCCTCTTCGAATTCGAATTCATTCCAAGGGAGAGCTAATTCAGCATTTAATTTTTGATTATTAAAAATAATTATACTTCAGAATCCATAATTTTTAAATATGGAATTTCATTACCAGTTTTATTAGAACATTTTTGCTAACTACCCAACCAATAATACAATCCCAATTTTTAAAATACAAGAAAATTAGACTTACTCTCCAATATCAAAAGTTTATAATATAAGTACTAAACTGATATAAGTTTAATTATTGAAATAGAGCATTTTATGAAGTCGCAAATTGACACTCAGAATTTTTTTTTTGAATGAAACGTATGACTTTTCCGACTAGTATTCGGCATTTTAATGAATCACACAATTAAGCGCTTTCGTTTATGTTTGGAATTTATCTGGAACTAAAATTTAGGTAAAACGGCGAGTTTAAGTTTGTTTTTCTTCATGACCAATTCAGGTAACCTAACAATTCTAATAGCTCAGGTAAGTCGTGGGTGGAATTGAATGGCAGCGTAACATTCTTAACCTGTATTGTGTACTTTTCCACTTTTTTCTCTAAAGTTTTCTTCAATAGCGTTTTTCAATGAATGGAGTCGTATTTTTCCAAAACTGTTTTGTACAACATTAATGGATATAATATAACTGCCTTGCTTTGACAAAGTCGTAAAATGACAAAGAATTATGCGTACCTTCAAAGGTATAACAGATTTCGAATTGTGGGGCCCTTAGAATACAACAGCAATTCCCTTGACATCGATGAATACCTAACTGTTAGAAATCTTATAAGTTCGTGCTATGCTATAATACTCATTGGACTAAAAAGATATGAAATTGAAATTTTGAAAGATCGAATTTCTACAATCCGCCAATTGTCTATTACTGGTTTTCCTTGAGCCATAAATTGGTAATCGGAAGTGAAGAACCTTGTTATTGCCCAAAGTTGCATAAATGCTTACAGGAAATGGGCCT
>VYYI01001549.1:0-18863 GCA_021029175.1 Bilobella aurantiaca
GACATTTGAACGTTGTTGAGGTGTGATTGTTTTCTGCCATTCAAATAGTTCAAATCTTACCGAAATCCAACAATGCAAATGTCGTGGATCATGAATGAACTAAACCCCCGCTTAAGCCTAAATTATTGGTTATTATTGCTACATTACACATTCAGAGACCCTCCAACCTAAACTGTCTTTTTGTTCAAGCTTAATTGAGGACCACGGTATTAACATTTTTTTAAATTTGGGAACGATTTTCCACCACTTTAGTTACCCACATTGCTTTTTGACAGCCGAAAGCCGCATAAAGACACAGACTGAAAACTTTCAGTTTTATTGGTCACCAATGGATTTAACCAATTAATTAATTGTTTATTCCTTCCCGATAATGCCACCTTAACTAACTTTAGGGTGTTTACCGAAGGCCGGATAAATTCATTATTTATTTTCGCGATTGATGTCGTTGTTATTGCCGACATCCAGTCGCGCATCGCCGCAACTTTAAAAAAACGTTCAACTCCTTCCGATATTTAACTTCAATTTTTTGAATTTTTTTGAATTTATTTTTTATGAAAGTTCTTTGGGTTAACATATGAGTATGACGCAATAATTTACTATCTAATTATAAATACCGGAAAGGCATGATCGAACGAAGATACCGTCGAAATTAAACTGTGCTACCGAATCATGGGTTGATGTAAGACTGGCCCCCGTACATTGTCGCCCCCCTTCAAATTTACGCGCTATTCTCGTCATGTCTATTGTCGCCCCGCATTGTCGCCCCTTATAATTCTAGTTCAGTACACCAGGGGGAGACTAGTTGATTATGATTTGGCAACAGCGCTTGCGACTCGTTGTCGCCTCCCAATGCATTTTCACGTAAGTACGGCCAAACTTACGCTTAGACGTTAGATTAAACTTAACCTATACCGCCCCTCCTCACTTTGCTCGTCGGGAACATAAAATAAGCCGCAAGTAACATGCCTCCGGCGGCAGGAGCAACGAAAAGAACTCGTCACTAAACCAAGAGAAAGAAATGCTGATCGTTTGTTTAGTGACGATATTTTTTTCGTTGCTCCTGCCGCCGGAGGCATGTATGTAACTTGGGGTTTATGTAATGTTTCCGACGAGCGAAGCGAGAAGGGGCGGTATAGGTTACAACGTCTAAGTTTAAGTTCGGCCGTATAACAGGTGAAAATCATTTATCCTATTGGCGACAATAGGAGTCCTAAACGCTATTGCCAACTCATAATCGACTGCTCTCTCCCTGGTGTAAAGAAGCTGAACCAAAATGGGCTACAATGGGAGGCGACAATAGAAGCTATGAAAAAAGCGCTGGGGGGCGACAATGTACGGGGGCCAGTCTTACATCAACCGAATCATGAACAATTTTAGAAACTGATTCCCCAAATTACCAAATTAAAATAACGTGAAGTTAATAATTATCTTACTCTTAACTCTTCAATCTCCTTAATTTTGTTTTCAGAAATGGCAGAGGAGGCCCTCGGGATTGTGAAGGCATTGAAGATACTTTGCAATGGAGAACGACGATATGCATCTTTATTCATTCCAGTGGACATTGCGGAAGATGATCCAATTTTTACTTCTGAGGGTCATATTGCCCCAGTATCGAACAGAATTGGGCTAACAATTCGGATGCGAAAATGCGATTCATCTGACAACAGGGGTTTCGAGCGAGCCGACTTGGATAATCAAATTGCTACTTATCTTATGATTGAAACAGTTTCAGGTTTAGCCAAGCCGATATGGCAGATTAATCCTGGAACAGTAATTGTGGCTCGAGAAGACAAGAAACCTTTAACGGAAGAACATTTGGAGACATTATGGAATTACAATTCGACGCTTTTGGATCAGTATGGTGACGGCTACCCGGACAGGGTCGAGAGTTCAATCACAAGGCAGAACTTTGAAAAATTCTGGAAATACAACTACAACAAACCCAGAAACGCTGATTTTTCAGTCGAGTGGAACGGTACTTAAGAAGTCACAAAGAAATAACAGACGGACGGGTGTTAAAAGGGTCGATATACCACAACAATCAAATATAAAGGGTCTATTAGCGAGGGTTTTAACCGTATGACAACTTGTGATTGACAAGACACTGGAGCGGTAGATAGGTGGTTTATAATAATCTTTGTTTAGTGTACAAAATAAGTCCATGTCTGCATTTTTTTTTACTATTAATTAAATGTAGCTTACGATTGATATTCTTAAGCATTCGTTCGGCGTCTGTTGCTTATTAAATGTTTTTGTTCACTAACTCGTCTCGTCCCAATTGATTTGTCTCATCTCATCTCATCAGCAACTGATGTCGTTCACTCTTCACTTCAATTTTATTGTGAAGTGGGTTTCTTCAATTCATTTCATTTCTTCTATTTCAGTTTTTAGGGAGGAATACTTGCTCCATTGACTTTCAATCATTCCCGAATAATTGATTTGGAATCAGGTCAAAGGTCACAAAGGTTCGGCTAAAGAAATGTCTTGTAAAAATAAATTGGTTTTATCTAATCTCGCGTTATTATTAATCCTAAGGTTTAATTAGGTTAATTTCAATTACATATTGTAATTTAAATGAACAAAATCAGACATCTTATTAATCATATCCAGAAATCGACAATGGCTCCAATTACTAAACACTTCGATTACTTAGTCATCGGAGCTGGATCGGGTAAGAACCTTGCCGTAACTCGTTCGTAACATTACACATACTTCATTTAACAATTTATCACATTCGGGATTTTTTAGCCTAAAATCATTTAACATATCGACCATCGATCAATTTTCATTGAATGTTGCAGGGGGAATAGCAAGTGCACGGAGAGCAGCAGAATTCGGCGCAAGAGTCGCCGTTGTTGAAAATGGCCGCTTAGGAGGAACTTGTGTAAATGACTTATTGATTGATTCATTATTCCAATTTGTTTTATTAATGGCAATCCATACTTTTGAATTAATTTCTTTTGCACTTCTAGGTAAACGTTGGATGTGTGCCGAAGAAAGTTATGTTTTATGCGGCTAATTTGCGAGAGCATATGCACGACTACAAGGGATATGGATTCGATGTTCAGTTGAATGGTTTTGACTGGGGGTAAAGCGTTATTGCTGTTATTTCAATTTTATTCTGTATAAGACAAGGAGTGATGCTTAGATTAGTTTATCTCGTTTAGCAAACTAAAATCAACGCGAGACGCTTACATAACTCGTTTGAATGGTATTTACGGAAACAACCTCAATAATTCAAAAGTGGAACTGCTTCGTGGCAAAGGCAAATTCATCAGTACGTTTTGTACCCTCTATTAAATCCAACTTTACTCCACTTCAATTTTTTTAATTAGATAATAATGAAGTTGAAGTAAATGGTGACAAGTTTACTGCAAAACACATTTTGATCGCGACTGGTGGATACCCTCGAATCCCGGAGGAAATTCCAGGTGCTCACTTTGGAACTACTAGTGACGGATTCTTTGAACTAGAAAACTTACCAGCGTGAGTTCGAAAAATTACCTGCATTTACTGGACGTAAGGCTATTTTTTTTTTCTTTAGCAATGTGTGTGTCGTCGGAGCCGGGTATATTGCAGTGGAGGTAAATTAATTCTTTGTACTTATAGTCAAAGCTTTCAATTTATTGTTTTTCTCAGTAAAGCAAAGAATGTCTAACGCTGGATTTATACTTCGTTCCTTTTCCGTTCCTGTTCCTTTTTGTGATAGGGATAATAGTGTTGTTATTTAAAAATACCAAAGCAACTACGTTAAATTTTCAAACAGAGATGCAAAATAACACAAAAAAAACCTTCATGAAATGGAAAGGGAACGGAAAAGGAACGAAGTATAAATCCAGCGTAAGCCTTGGGTCGAAATACAGTATATCGAGGAAGGTAAACCTTTATGCTAATTGCTAATAATTTTACCAGTTGGCAGGTATCTTGCAAGCACTCGGTTCTAAAGTGACAATGGCAATCAGAGGAAAAGAAGTATTACGGACATTTGATACTCTAATCAAGGAGAAGGTTACCGAGAATCTAGAGCTAGGTGGAATCAACCTGAAAAAGGAGTCACTGGTGAATAATTAACCTGTCCCCAAATATTTTTAACAAATAAAAACTATTTACGTATGATATACTTTTTTAGGTTACAGAAGTGAAGAAAGATGAAACTGGAAAATTAACAGTCGTTACCAACCACGGTCCTCTACAGGAGCAGTTTGACTGTTTGATTTGGGCAATTGGCAGAGATCCAAACGTTAATATTGGACTAGAAACCACGACAATTCAACTCGACAAAGAACGTCATATAATAGCTGACGAGTAAGTACGCCTTTATTTTGTTTTGTATAATATTTGAGTATACAAGGATGATGCGATTTGTTAATTTTCGTAGCTTCCAAAACACTTCCGTTCCCAATGTCCATGCAGTCGGAGATGTTTGTGGCAAATGGCAGCTTACTCCAGTGGCGATAGCGGCCGGACGCCGACTTGCCCACCGTCTCTTCAATGGAGAATCCCAGCTAAAGCTGGACTACAACCTTATTCCCACCGTAATATTTTCCCATCCCCCAACTGGAACTGTTGGAATCACCGAAGAAGAGGCTCGAAAGGCTTATGAACAGGTCAAAGTTTACTCGAGCTCTTTTCTGCCAATGTACTTTGCCATGTCTGAGCGGAAGGTGAAGACGCACATGAAAGTCATCTGCGAGGGTCCTTCGGAGCGTGTCGTTGGCCTTCACATGATTGGCATCGACTGTGATGAGATTCTTCAAGGGTTCGGAGTAGCCATGAAGATGGGTGCAACCAAGAAACAGTTTGACGAATGCGTTGCTATTCATCCAACGTCCGCCGAGGAGTTGGTCACTCTTCGTTAAATACGTCCAAGTATGTAATTGCCTTTCTATTCCCTACATTCAGCTAGCTGGTGCAAAAATAAAAACTTTTAAAATGTCCGAATTTAGAAGAAAAAACGCATTAACAAATAATAGAAAGATACTCCCTCCTTTGCCGAATCTTCATTTGGTTTAGAGGGAAAGTAAGCAAAATTAATATAATGTTTATATGGTCTACGCAAATAACAATTTAGCACGTTTGTTGAAAATATTCCATCAACAGAGCCTGCAGAACGGGAAGAGGACGCCAAAGCTTATGGGCATATAATGATTTAATGATATTTTACGTAAATTACACATTCACCAGGTTAGGATTTCTGACCTTATCACAGTAGCACTTGGTTAGTTTACAAAGATTTGGGATAGTATTGGAATTACTACTCACATTAGACCAAGATTTTGTAGAAAAACTAAAGAGAACTCAATTAACAATTAACATTTTTTTTCGACAACGGAAATATAAATTTTACGCTGCATGACGTATTGACGTCGCCAAGAAAAGTCAAGGTAGAACAATATTTTTTTAAAACAGGTTCATTGTTGGAAGCTAATTACATAATACAACTTGAAACAAACAGCTAAGCAGTCACACAACAGATCAGTCTCTTTCTCGCTACTTCCTATCCTCTGAAAATCTATAAGTAATGTCCTGGAAATACTGATTTACAATTTTATATGAATTAAATTTAAAGGAAAACGAGTAATTAATTCATAATTGTGCTATATGCTCCATTGTCCATTTCTTTTCCGCTTTGAAATTTAGCAGTAAGTTTATTTTAGCAAACAATCGCAAAATGTCTGTCTGGAATCAAGATATCATTCCAACAACATAATTGAAGCGATAATGAAAATGACGCGGAAGAAATTGGCATGACAGGGTTATCAAAAATACGAACTTAGGCTAACAAGAAATAAGAAATCAAAAATGGAAGCTTCTTATCCATCCTTAACACATGCACAGTGGAAAGATTTCATGCTAATCATTTTCATTATGCCCTTGTTACTTGCTGCTACTTTAACGAAAGGAGAAACTTACGAAATGTTATTATAATCACTTAAAACATTTTAGCATTTCGCCTCGTCCGTCCTGACCAGAACAATCAATCATGGAAGTTTTAGCCTGGCCCATGAAAGCCTCATCTCGTCTGTGCCTTCTTTTGCTATAAAAAAAAATAGAAATAAAAAGCTCAGCCGATGGGCAATTTTAGCGTTGAATCCTACATTAACTAGTCTCTCTCAGATTCAAACAAGCATAACATATAAGACATCAATCTCGTCTTAAATATTTCCGAAATTATATTCTCTCCCCTAATCCGTAACCTAACCATGATTGTGACAAGACAGGATTAGCATTATCTTAGCGTTTTAGACAAAATGCAGGTTGTGAATTAAATTTTAAGTTTAACTGTGATGGTGTTATCGGATGTATTCTCTGATAAGGTGAGTCGACTTCACTCCAACCACGCGGTTTATGATTTGAGAATTTTCGCAGCTCTTGCATTAGCTCCAGATATTCTTTCTTCGTTCGACATTGCCTAAAAATTGTATTATTTCATCATATTAAAATACATCAATTATTTTGAAAGTAGTAAGGAGTAAATTAAAAAGCCATACTTTGGCATTTATTCTGTCAATTTGTACGTTTTGGCCACCGATTTCAGATCCCATGTCTATTGCCATATTTCGCAGATTTCCAATCATGGTGGAGACTTCTGTCATATTCTCCTCCATTTCGTCTTCTCGTGCGTCGTTAGTAATTCTAGAAGAGAATGTTGTCATGAATAAAATATGAAGTCAAATATAGTGGAGAAAGTGTAATTTCCAAATTATCAAAAAATACTTTGCAATAAATCCCCCTTGCGATGTCATTCCATTTCTGTCATCAAGAACTCTCGTCGGCTGATTATTTACAACTTTCCCATCTTCATTTCCTTTCCACGTCGTAGCATCTTCCTTGAAGTCTGATCTCCTAAAAAGTTTTACAATCTGTTATAACTAATATTAATGAGTAGTAAAGGCGGTATATATGCTCTTGATTTCCCTTAATGTCATGCCTCAATTCCGTTTTTTTTTTACTTTCAGCTTTAGCATTTGACATTTGACATTTGACCTTTACCTAAACCAACCTCCCTTAGGTTGCGCCAGAGTAAACATTTCCAAATGGAAAATGCAATTTCTCCAAGTACCTAAACCGTCGCAGGCTTTAAGCTCCTGGACACCTCGGCCTGGATTAACTCTTGTTTTCTTTAGTTTTCTCCGACTTTCTACGAATTTCTCGGAACTAATATAAAATGCCTTTGTAACTCTACTCTACTGAAGAAAGATTAGTACTTTTAAGAATTATGATCACAAACCTATCAGGAATGCGCGTGAAAAAACTAATTTCAAACATACGGATCCGAGTGGAAGCCTTTCAAATCCCTCGTGGCAGACGAAGCTAATTACGTTTTTGGTAATTCCCAAAGGCAAAAGTATTGGAAAAAAAAAAATTAAAAAAAAAACTATAAAACTCTAATGCACTTCTGCTAGAGGAATTAGTAACTAAAGTTGCTTGTAGAATTTAGCATCGACATTGTTACATTTGGCGTCAAAGAATTACAGCGTATGTAAAATATAAAGAAGGAAATTTTGGTGATGAGGGTGACATTACACAATAATAGTGTCTTATTATAAGGTAACTAGGCCCTTGAAGCGCTTACGAAAAAGAAAGTTTTTACAAGTCGTTAGACTTCCAAAGAAGCTTATGTTCCCGGTCTCATTTCCTTTATGCGATTGCCTCGGCAGCTTTCTCTGCGCACACTTTCTCTCGCATCTCCTCCCTACTTAATAAACGGAACAGCTACTTCTCTATCCGTCTATTATAAGATATTTTCATAATTTAATCGTCTTCCCTAACGAAACTATCAAAAGCCCTAAGTCCTTCTCACAAAGGAATAGTATTCTTTTCCTCCACTCATTTCTTACGGAGTTGAAGCGATATTAGGGTCCTCTTCGCATGTCGAACATTAAGCCCCTTTCTATTCATCTGATTTCTGTGGAAAGGGGAGCATTATGGTCAAGGTCACTAGGATACTTGCAAAAACTTAATAAGCCCATCTAACAATAATACAACAGAGCGACTTCTAAATATTTCTCATTGGATGAATTCTAAAGCGAAACATACATAAGTCGAGCTGACGAAATAGAAAGCATTAAAAAGTAAAAAAAAAAGTTCTGTACTTCCTGCGCTATTGGCCCACTAACTTCCACTCTAACAATTTTCTAACGGCGCAATCACTAAGCACTCTGGGTAGAAAGAACAATATTTTTGTTTTCGTTTTCTTAGTGAATCATATAAATTACTATGTAATTGAATTGTGTTTACTAAAAATTACTTGTGCCAGGGAAGTACACACAGTCCGCAACATTTTTCCATTCCGGACAAGTTCTTCTCAGCCTCTTTCATGTCGGCATTGATTTGGTCCATTCCTTCTTCGATTCGGTCCAGTTGCTCTAAAGAACAAATTCGTGTTCATTAGCCCGGACGATGGGAATAATATTCAATTTATGTTAAAGCATAAGCGTTAGCTTGAGACAACTTAACAAGTCTTCCATTCATTGTAGTAATTCAATACAAGAGCTAATTAGTAAGTACGTGTTTGCAAAACATCTTTTGATCACACGTCAAAGCATTTGATTCAAATTAAGCTATTCATCTTTGTTCTGTTATTATGAAGTATTCGTCTCGGAAGATGATGTTCGTTGCAGCTAGGGATGGGCGTTTCCGTTTCGTTTCGTATCCTCAAGGAAACGGAAACGAAACGAAAAACCTGGAAACGGAAACGAAACGAAGATTTTTTCTTGGAAACGGAAACGAAACGGAAACGGTAGAAAATTCTATCAGTGCGGTATAGTGGGCACATGGGTTCAAATTTTTGTGCATATAATACACGAAACGTTAAAGAAAGTCAATGGGAATGATTCATAATTACAAATTAATATTAAATCATCTATCAAATTAAAAATTTATTATCTAAATTAAGATTTTTCTAAAACTTTTGAATTAAACATTGTATTACATTCGTAATTTGTTTCATAAAGTAAACCTGGATGCCCAACGCCTTTTTAAAGCGTCTACTTATCACAATCATTGCAGTAAAACGCTTTTTACTGCATTTTTTTTTTAAAGATATTAGCCAATTTTGAATTGCATGAGGTACCTGTTTAGAGATTTTTTCACAAAATCAATGAATAAACATGAAGAAAGGCAGTATTTGAAATAATATATGCAGCAAAAGATGCAATACATTAATTCAATAGATTGTTGTTAAATTTTACCCTTTTCCGCCCATTTTCCCGTCTCATTTAAGAAAAAAAATCCTTACCGTTTCCCCGTTTCCTCCAAAAAGGAAACGGTCCGTTTCCAAACTGGAAACGGAAACGAAACGGAAACGGATTTTCGTTTCCTTTCCAAAAAATTTGGAAACGGAAACGGGCTTCGTTTCGTTTCTGGAAACGAAACGTGCCCATCCCTAGTTGCAGCGTTGGGAGAAGTTTGGAAAAGTCATACCTTTCCCTGACAGCGTGATCCTAAAACGTAAGAAGACAACTCATGGAAGACTTGTTAATTAAGTGTCATAAGCAGAAGGAAAGAGAAATTAGATGGAAAAAATCCATGAAGCAATTGTAATTAGAAGCAAGTTTAGAGAGTAGTCAAAGTGTTAGCACAGTGCCTGAAGCAAAATTTTCAGCTGTTTTTGGAAGCCTAGAATTGTAAAACGTTTCTTATAGAATCAATCACACCGGCCAAAGCATAAAAGCAATTTAAATTTAAAAGTTAGACAATATTGACAATTTCGACTTTAGCAAGCTATCACTTGTCACGTAAAGCTTTGGTGTAATCCATCATTTCTTTTTGAAGTGCTTATTGCAGTTCTGACTGTCTCACTATCTTCAAGCTTTCTCCTATTATAAAAGTAAATAATCAAACAAAAAACCTCGTTAAGAATTTATTATTTATTATTAACTTTAATTTTTAAAAAGCTGCCCTGCGAATGAGAAGCAATAAAATTGACATGAACGAAGCTCACCCACACTAAAACGACAATGTCATACACACACACACAGAAACTGATAACTTGAGCAGTGAAAGGCGAAGCTTATGGTTGTGGACACAGTTGTTAGGTAGGTCAATATCGGGAAATATTAATAAGTATTTGGAAATCCTGATGACATTGCTCGAGATAGAAATTAGGCAAGTTATTATAGCAAAGAAAAGAACAGTCAACGTGAATCTCAAATCACAGTTTTCGTCGTCACATGTCGCAATTCGTTCTTGAATGAAGAAACCCTTCATGCGACACGAATGGTTAAAACAAAATCCGACTATTAACAGATACAGTTAAAAGGAATTTGTGCAAACTGATTTTTTTTTATTCCTCTCTCAACCATCATGCTTAAATCGAAAAATAAACTACAGCAAGTTTTTTCTTCTATTTGAAATACTAATCAATATTAATGATTAAGTAATACACACCGGGAAGAATTTAGAGGCAGAATTTTCAATTTATTTGGTTTTACAACACAAACGGAAGTACTAAGGCATAATTGCATTGCACGGAATCCTTTGATCGAAGCCACTAGCACTAAAACTACGGTCAATTTTCAAAGTGAGCTAGCGTTACATACTTTGTTCGGCGTAATTAAAATTTTTTTTGGGGAATCAAAAGCTATGGCGTTGCAGCTTTTACAAAAAAAATACACCAAGCTAATACTACAAAATCCCAACAAAATAACAAAAAGAAGAAATGCAGTACCGCCTTGTACGTCCAGCATTTGCAGAGTCCTCGCACCACTATCCTGACTCTAAAAAAAATTTAAAAGCAACACCCAAAATAACAAAAAATAATACAAAAAGTCAAAATCAAAAACGAAGTTTGAACTCAAGTTCAATTCTCTATCCAAATACGTTTCCAAAATGCAATTACAAATATTGTTGCAGAAAGGTAGCTTTGCAGATTTTGTTTCACAGTAAGCGCATTGTCGAAATATTGCCTGAAACCATCAAACTTGTGAGAAATCTAAAAATTTTTTTGCATTTACCGCTAGCAGACTCAACAAATCAAAATAAAACAAAAGAAATCAAGCTAGTTCGCGTATTGTAAGGTTGCCAATAATATTAGCAATATTATTTTCCAAAAATATCTTGATTTTACTCATGCTCAATCCGTTCTTGAACTGACGCTGGTTTTTTTTATTCTGGTTTCATTTCATCAATTGAACTTCAAATTAGGTTGACGGAGGTTCATGTAGGTGGTTATTCGGTTGCGTGTGAGTAGGGAAGGTACTCAAAAGCTGGTGAATTGAGAGTGTTATGTGAAGTAACAGGATCAATAAAATACGACAACGATCAACAACAATCAGTTTTTAATAAAGCGTTAAATTATAAAGGTTTTAATGAATTAAAAAAAAGTATAAAAATTAAAGAGAGCGACTGACCTCCCTGATCGTCTAAACAGACGAGAGTCTTAATTCCTGCTTCTTTGCTCTACAACGTTGTAAATCCCCAGATCAATTGCAGAAGGTGGTAGCAAATGTAAAATATGGAAAAATCCAATAGCGTTATCATTATTTAGTCATGAGAGGCGAAGCTTAACAAAAGAACTTTGGTTCTAAAATTAAACCAGGCGGAATGGGCATCATCAAAAAAAACACGGGAAAAGGGCAGGAGAAAGGTTTTGGAGCTCGGTGAAAGTTCTGTGTGGAAGAAAACTCAAAATCAATTTGGAAATTATGAGACTCAGCAGGCAACAGTTGGTTTGTGCTTTGTGATTTTAGGCTGCAGAGCGGAAGATCGATAATGTCAATTCTTATCCTTCTTTAAATCCAAGTCAATCCTAATTTACTGTAATACAGTTTGTTGGAAATGAAACTTTCTTCTCTTGTAGTAGCTCTATTCATTATTCTTAAATTTTCTGTAGAGTACCATATTGCTACAAGAAACAGAGCTTGAAGGTTTATTGCTATCTATTAACAAAGTAATTTTGGATTGTGCTTTGTGTGTTGATTCGAAGTTTATGAACCAAATCATGCGATGGAAAAAAGGAAAGCGTGTGGGGAGAATGTAAACTTTTCACTGAACTATCACATTTCTCGTCACCGCCTTATTAACGCCTTTCTTAATTTGTTAATTTGCCTACGCGCTTCAAAACTTTAAAAATAAAATCTATGAAATATGCAAGATGCCTCTTAGCAGTTTCTTACCTCTTCGCATAACTGTCGCATCCGCCTTGTGCTCTCCAATGACTAAAAAAGAAAAAGAACAATTCAGAAATTTTCCTTTTTAGAATTTATAAAATAGGGTTGGCGATTTTCTTGGGCAAATGAAACTCCCTTGGACCCTTGAGAACTCATACTTCGCGCTTGTAATGAAACGCCAATGAAATTCTTTTTACCCTATTTTCTAGGTGATCCACTGTTGCAAAGGAATATATCCGTCGTCCCGACATGGTTGCGAATTGGATCTGATAGAAGTGGGCTTGCGATAAAGTTTGGAAAGCTAAACCTCGAATTAGAAATTTATCTTCTCATCCCAAATTCAATTACAGGGAGAAAGAAAGAGAAGTAGCAATCACAGTGTCTGAGAAAGGTAAAAGAAACGCTGTGAAACGTGGGAGTTTGTGGAGACTGTCATTGAATCGAGAGGGAAACATGAACTACTGTTGCATTCAATAAAGATGACGAGTAAAAAGAATGAGTGAAAGTTCAACAGTGCGCACTTGGAGCTCCTACCGTAGATGAATGTCGTTTTCGTCGCGATCTTCACCACCACTTTCTCGGAAAAAGCTTTCTACCCAACAACTCTCCACCATACTTGACTTTCTCCGCCGTTCCCAGACCTCCACGGCACTCCACAGGAAAATCATATCAAGAGAAAGCTTATCCAGAACCCTATTTTTAGATTTTCCAGAAGCAGAACATAACAGGTGTCACTTTATTCTTCCCATTTTGACAGCTTCCTTTTGTTTCAACCCACTCATCCAGCAGTCACCACAGACGACAGGAGGGAGCGCTAACAGGAAATGACACTTTCTCGTGCGTTCGTTCTTTTCTCTAAAAAATAACTTCTCACAGAGGAGAAAATTTCGGAAGCTAAATCGTAGACGATGACGGACGGCCGGGAAATTATTGACTCGTCTGACTCTACCAAGCTTTTACTAACTATCGCTCTCGAGCTGTAAGTTAATAACTCCAAATTCCGATTACCACTTTCGCCAACCAACTTATAACCTTACAAACCCGTTTCCAAGCTTCAGCGTTTATCGAACATTGGATCCTTACCTCATCGGTGACTTGATATTGCTTTCATCTGATATCTCTGCAGATCTGACCGGGCATCCTCTCGGGTATCGGTCGCCATTTTTAGGTTATTCTGCTAAAAGAATGAATTAGTGTTAAGCAAATAATTCATACATGATCTTAAGTTTGAATTTAATTACTAATGTGCTGTCGTATGATTTTTACTCTCTTCGGTGTTCCTTTCACTTTATCCCTTTCTATCACACTCAAGACAGGAGGATCTATCCTGAAGCCTGAAGCTTAAATTGAAAGCTGCGAAGGCAATTTACTTGGTCACGAACTTTTGCGGAAGTTTGGAAGGTAAAATGTGGTATATGCCCTAGCGTCACAGATTAGCATATAACGGCAACTGGGGAGGAAAAAATATTAGTTTGGAAGAAATTAATTAGAATTAATTAAAGTACAAAAATCTAGCAGCTTGTGATTTGTAAACCCCGAACCCTCAGCTCACTATACCACAAATCCTAAGTCAGGACGCACAGCTTGTAACGGTGGAGACTTTCATTCAAAACGTCAAAACTCCCCCAATACCCCCTCAATACTCTCCCTTATGTAAACCGATTTAAGAACATAATGTTACCTTCCGGTTCTCTTCATGGAAATGCTCTTGTTTCTAAGCATCCTCTTTAAAAATAATCAATAAGCCATAGAACCCAAATGTCAATTTCAGTCGAAAAGATATCGAGTTGACTTTTAGAGAGTGAAGGGAAATAAGAGAATTGTGAAAGAAGACAAACGACGATCATGAATTGAAAAATATGATTCTGCTTTGTCTTTTTTATTCGCTTGAGTGTCTTAATTACGAGAATTTATTGGCTATTTGGCGTGTATTTATAAATAAAACCTTCTGACATTTATGGTCAATCAACGCCCGGCGTACCTCCCAGTCCAACTATACAAATACTGTTGAATTCAGGGAATTTCCACGAAACTAAAACTCTGAGTCTTATTGTAATTAAAAGCTTTCGAAAGAACCGAATGCTGGAAATCATAAATAATTCTGATGGAGCAAGTATTATGCCTATGTCACGAATGCTGGATTGGCTAATTCGCGATCGATGTAATGTAAACGTTCATTTCCTTTTCAAGTGTATTGTTCTACTAAAGTTTGAAAATTCGAACAGAATGTGAGAAGAAATGATTCTTTTAGGTTTGTGTAAAAGCAAATAAAATCTATAATAAAAAAACACCCACTTTTAGCGTTGGGAATATAATGCGTTCTAGGAAATCCGTTTCCTTCTTCTTTTATAAATGGTAAAATTTTTACACAGTACAGCTACGTGACTTGTATTTGACTAATTACTTGAACTAAACCCTCAAGATGTAACGAACAAAACACTTTTAAATCACAAAAAATACACCCCTTCCATTTTCCCCATGCGCCGGTAGAAGGGAAGAACTTAAGAACGAGGACGAGAAGCAGACAGTCTACTTTCACTTTAGGGATTTGAGTTTGGCTGAATGAGATACTCTTGACAAGGGAACGCCTGTATAAGTGACACAGAAGTGCCGTCAGGTTGGCAATATGGAGGCTAGTACTTGGTCAAAATAGACTAAACAATGGTTTCAATGGTTTCGCTTTTTACTAAACTTACTTTAGTATTAAGTAGTTGTGCCCGATTTGGTTGGTAGCGTTTTTAGCGTAGCTCGTACTTCTCGAACTCCAAACGCAAAGTCTCGAAAGTCTTCCTTCACAATTAACTGAACTGAAGATAAAGAGAAAAGGGCATGACAATGTAGGCTTTTAGAAGCACTCGTCAGCACTGATGAAATACAAATAGTGTGCAAACGTATTTCCACACGAGCCTTTAAGTGAGCTACACCAGCACTTATGGACTTACCAATACAAGAATATTTCTCTCTCGCTGGCTATTTGTTTGATTATTGAATTTTGTTGTTTATCGGAGAATAGAGTATTGGTTCTGTCCGATGTCTCCACCTTCGAGGAATGAGCTATTCTTTCCTGTTTGCCACAAAGAGCCTTCCTTGACTGTCCGTTCGTGACGTCTGGGACGATGTAAGTGACTTCTCAACCACTCACTGCCTCCTAGACCAATAACACAAACTTAACATACACTTTCAGCAATTCACAACCTATCCCTATGCAGATACCTCAGGATAGCACAACCATGGGATAATGGGATAGTACTTACAACTTATATCGAGTTCTCAGCACCTCAGCTCAGCCTGCCACGATTCTCAAGTGAATGGTGTTGTTGTTTTTGCAATTGTAAAAATGAGGAGTGAATCACCACCGGTCCTACAATAATGAAATTGTGACCAAAGAACGGTTTATTAGAACTTTAACCTTAGATAAATCACAGTAAAGTTAAATAATTAATGACTCACTCGACACCACCAATAATTAAGTAATCGTGCTTAATTTAGGCATGTGTAAGGAGGATATCAGTTACGCTCAGCTGATTAGTGATGACAAAGAGTGTGTCGCATGCAAGAACACATTTCCAGTGTGTGCGTGTTTAGGGCAAATAAATTTTAGCAAAATTGAAATGTTTCCGGAGTCGGGTCCTATAATCATTTAATTTCCGTCTGCATAGTTTTCACGCACTTTGTATAAACTACCGATATTATTATATTATAAAACGAAATCCCTAAAAAACAATGCGTAGGTAATCCTTTGCTTTGATGTAATCCGTGTAATAATTGATAACTCGTTCCAAGTGCCCTAAAGGAATTTCATCACATTTTGGTGTTGGTTAATTAAAAACTTCATGAATTAATTAATTTTGCAACTTCATCTTAACCATTTCATTTACCCTTTCTCTCTGCACTTTTGCCAGGACGGCGACAGAAAGATCATGGGAAAAGTGCACCCGTTCAATTTTGATAAAATGTTGCAAATTTATTGAAGTAAAAGGTCGCTGAATTGTATTTTGAACTCGGTTTGACCCAACCTGCTATATTTTGACCTCTGGAGGTCACAACAGTTAAGACATAACGTAGACTTCTAATTATGCCGCCGTGAAAAACATCACCCTTAACACAAACTTGTATTTTCATGCATTTGACGACCATAAGAAGGTGAAATCCGTAGTTTTTTTTAAAGGGATATTTTGTATTCTTTGAGATTTCTGAAAATGGAGGTTTAGGAAATGGTGCAAAAACTAGATCGCTGGAGAATTGCTTAAATCCGATTGTTCTGGAGTTTTAACCGTTCATATTCACTAATTAGTAAGAAAATGATCACATCTCAACATGAAATCAACTCAGGTTTTAGAAAAAACTAAAATGAGTCGGAAACCTGGTTGTGATGTGCTCATTCAGTTTGAATTCTAATAACCTCACTTTGCGTGAAAACGACAAGAAAGCTAATGAAAAGAAAAGAATCTTTAACAAAACATTTTTGTCGAAAACCTAATTTTTTAGAAAATAGAAAATGCTTTGTAAAATGCCGTTAGATGGCGCGTTTTGATTACATTAAATAGAATAGAAGATTGTCAATTCTAGAAACACGAGGTATTTTGAAAAAATTTAATTGTACTTGTACAGACTAAATGGTTCGATTTGAATGAAGGGGGCAGACTGTTTTTTTTTTGCAGGTAAGGCATCTACCAACTTATAAGATTTTGGGGTTCGCTTTAAAAGTAACCTCCAAATTCTAATGTAATTAATAATTATAATACTATGAATCAATGACTTCAATTTGGAAGTTAATTATAGAACGAACCCTAAAATATTACAACTGGCAGCTGCCTTATATGTAAATTTATTTTACGCCAAACCCTTTACATTCTACTCCGTTTGGCTTAAGGAAGGCCTATCGCTATCACGTAAGGAATTTATTAATTGGTTAAATCTATTGGTAACCAATTCAACTGAACATTGCAGTCTGCATCTATTTAACCACATTTGGGTACCCAAATGTGATGTGATACGGGCGTTTAAAATGGCTTCAATATCTTCTGGCACTGTTTGGATGCTAGATTCAAGTTTGGATTATTTCAAATTCATTTAAAGTTTTTTAAAGACAAAAAAAGGGTAAAGGGTCGTTATTTGACATTAACCCAAAACGGATGGTCAACGTGAAAGGAGAGGGTAGGGATGTGGTAGGGATAATGACTCATCAGCATAGATAATTTCACGCCCAAGAAGTCACCGACCCCTTGGACGCGACATCAGTGGGTTATCTTAGTTGCACACTTTAGAATTTAGAATTAGAAAGAATTTTAGGTTAAGTACAGACAAACCAGTAGGGACATATCAGGAAAAGGGTTATAATTTGTCAGAAATAGGTAGTCCGAGCCGGTACACACATTTATGCACATGAAATATAACTCATTCTTGTAGTGCTTTAATGATTTGTGAATGATTCTAATTTGTTATTATAGCTACTTTATATTTTCGCTGACTGACCGCCAGTCCAGTCCGTCCGAGTACCGCGATTATTTCAGGAACCACACAACACCTCAAATCTGTTTTCGAAGAAGCGTTCCCATGATGCCTCCCAAATTCAAGTTCATTTTTGTATGAGGCTCAGTAACTTGCTTGGGGGTGAAAGGTCAAGGTCGAAGAAATTGTTCTATTTTTTATTTACTTTTTTATTTATTTATTAAGAGTTTGCGTTAACTCCATACGGGAACTAAGCCCACGGAGCCGAATTAATAAGTTATAAATAATTTTGTAAGATACCAATGAAGTCTGATTAGTAATTAAAATATTGTATAATTAGGAATAGTATCTGCCTGACATTTCTACGGAGTAGGGTTTTGACAACTCCATTTTACATGGTTTACTTGTTAGTTGCCTAGTTAACTAGTTAGTTGAGAGAGAAGAAAATGAATGAAAATTTAAGTTTGGAAACTTTATAACTATATTATTTTAATTCTTAAGAAAATTTTCCAAGGTGCGGAGCCGTGCGGAGAAGTGGAGAAGTGGCGGTTGTCGGAAGGAGAGTCTGTTTGGTTACTTTAAGATGCGTCTCGTCTCTCGCTCGAAATTGTTCTATGGAAGCATAAAAAAATTACCCATACTTGTACGGGATTTCTCTTTTCGTGTTTCTTTTTCAATCACCCGTGTCACATTTGGACAAGAAAAACAAATTAATCTATATGAGCCTTCGCATTATTGTTCAAACACGTATTCAATATATATTTTTTAAATTTGAGAACGATTTTCTACAATTTTAATGACCCACATTGCAATTTGACAGTCGAAAGCCGCATGATAGACACAGACTGAAAACTTTCAGTTTGATTGGTCACCAATGGATTTCACAGGAATATAATAATAAATAAATTAAGCCCCTCATGCCCAAAATAAGTAAAACGCAAACCTATAATATAAATATCAATGGTCAGTATTCTTTCTCAGAAATAAAATTATGCTTGGTTAAACAATAGAATTGTAATTCAGTTCAGATGTTTTGTAAGAATTTTCTTTTAATTATTTCGATTCACTACTTTTATTTATATACCTTTATTGGCAATACGTTTTGTTTTATGTATTTTGAGCATGCTGTGGCTTACAATAATTGTGTCGGGGAGACGAAGAACAAGACATTTCAAAATTACAAAATTAAATTTTTCTTAGTAACCAAAAATTTGGTTAAAAGTAGAAATTCAGTCTGCGACAGTTTACAAATAAAAAACCTAAGAGACGAGTGTGAATTCATCAATGTTTCAGTCTTTG
>VYYI01001550.1:0-18861 GCA_021029175.1 Bilobella aurantiaca
CACTTTTTTTTACTGTGCTGACTGTGCTGGTGCCGGGATTCGATCTCGGCACCTACCCAAGTTAGGACAAGGGTCCTAACCCCCCGGACTACGGGCCTTGGGCACTTAAGGATATTAGACATTAGAAAATTATTAAAATTATTAGAATGAAAAACAGAATTATACATGAGTAGGGTATCTGGGATTATTTGTTTCTTTCCAAAGTTTTCAAATTTTTGTCATTTCGAAGTCATTTCATTGTGAAAGGCACTCGGGACCATCATAACTTTTTGTTTCATGTAAAACTAGTGTTTGACCTTGAAAGGTTACATTGAGGTCAAAAGGTCATTTTGGATGAAAAAGGGCTCTGGCGTCATCCGAACCTTCATAACTATTTGTTTCATGCAAAAGCAAGGTTTGACCTTGGAAGGTCATTTTTCCACAGAAGGACAGAAATGACGAAAGCATAAAGTAGCTATGACTTCAATTAAATAACTGACATAATTAATTTTAATTAAAGTTTAAGATGATTTTGACCATAATTGTAAACACCATTAGCCGGTGGACTCCTTATGGTAAATATGGACTTAAGCTACTTTAGCTTTTTTGTAACAATTTATACACTCTACTTTGTGCTTACCAATACAATATTGTCAACAAGTTAACCTTATTTTCGCCATATATCAATAAAATAATTGATTGACATGGACCACTATGTCACTTTGTTGAGGTCATGTCTCCACTGTACGTGGGTGCATATCAATTGTGCACCGTTAACTATTTAATCAAAAATATATAGCGCTACAACATGGAGAAATTTTTTATTATTTGCAAAACGCAATTTGCTGTTAAAAAAACGAATAAAATGGTTGCTGTAGTGATACTTTATAAACAATCTATTTCTGGCTCATAGCTCATAAAGTTGGCTTACAGTTGATGTTTAGTAAATTAGTAATAAGTAATTAAGTTTGGGTTTAAGATTGCATCATATATTAGATTAGCATATCGTGTATTATAATTCCATTTTTATATTTTTACATACATTTAAATAAACCGTTGAAAAAGCACGTAACTAAGTAGCGTTTTGTAATAAAATTCTGTATTTGGCGGCCACGGGGGCAAAATAGCTCGATTTTGCGGTTTGCCAATTGATTTTCTTCATTGTTGTGGTGACAAATCTGTTACTCTAGGATACAGCTTAACTTGCTTCAATTTTCTGAGCCTCGTACTTTTGATACTAATCGCTTATTATTTCTATAGGTAATGCATCTGGCAACCGCAATAGCTTCACGGAACGTTTTCGGTTTCAGGAAACACATTAGCAACACTTGGCTGGACGTGCATGTATTCAATGGCAATAACGTGAAAGGAGTTGTCCATAAGATTACATGGCAACAATTTTTTGAAGCTAGATTTCCACCGCAGAAAGTGCCGTTTGTAAGCATTTTTCTTTGTTTGCACTGATTCGACCATTTAGCAGTTTTTCCGCAGTTAGCAAATCCAAGTTAAATTATCAATAACCAATTTACATTACTTTGATGCTCCCCAAAAATAGCGCTCTATCACAATGTTTAGAATGTGTAATTATGCTCAGCCAAAACATGTTCGTAATTAAAGTGTCAAGTATTCTTTGTAGTATAATTGATGCATAATTATTCAATAAATCACAGCTCAAAGACGATATAATCATTGACGCCGGTGTAGATGGACGGGAGGTAGAAAAAATTGGTGGATTTAGGTTAGACTTCTATGCTGCTACAGTAGTAAACAAGAGTGAGTGTAGAATTGGATTTTAGTGGTGCAAGTGTATACATAAGTGTTACATAATACTTGACAATTTTAGAAAACTTCTTCCTCAGTTCATTGGCCAGAGAACTGCCTGATGCAAATATTTCAGTAAAGGTATCATGAATTAAGCATAATCACTTTTTTTTTCCGAAAACTGAACTTACTATACAATTATATTAAAATACTTTGCAGGCAACTATAAGGGCTTTACAAATTGCAATTGCTCACGACAACCGACGAATTAATGACATATTCGATGTCAAGTATACAAAGGACGATTTGAAATTCTCCTTTTATCAAACTACACAAGATAAAATTGATTCAGGCGATTGTGCCAGAAATGTTAAAATTCTGATGGAAAATCCTACACATGTAATTTAAATAAGAAAGACTTAAATACTACAATCTAATGCAAAAGTGTACAAAAAGCTGAATATTTTACTAAAGGATTGGCTCCTTTTAAGATTAGAAAACCCTAGTCAATATTTTTTTTAAATTTTCGAATTTAATATTCATCCTTTCGATACAAATCGTTGATGTTCCTCGGTGGTTAGCGGTCTTTCTAATTAATAACAGTTCCGTTAACGATAAATTGTGTATAATAACTTTTAATAATACTAACTCCGTGTACTGTGTAACTTGAAGTCGTTAGCATTTGCAAAATACTTATTACGTTGATTTATAAATATACTCTTCAAACTATGTTTCAATTCACTATTTAAATTAACATTAAAGTCACTTCAATAAATGTTAGATAAACTAGATTATTTAAAAAAAAAACTCATTTAATGTTATGATATTAGATGATAATTTTGATATATTATAATAAACTTTAAAACAACAATTTTGACTACAATTTTAGAAAAGCACACCCGTAAAAATTCCATCTTTACAAGGAGAGTTTCTCGGTAACGAAAAATGGGCACACGGTTTGGGAATCGCAACCTGGAAGGAAGACATATATATCTTCATAGTGTTTGTCCCTTGGGAAAAAACTGACGGAGGATTCCTCTTGAGAAAAATTGTCGGAGAACAAACCTCGGAAATAGATACGCAAAATTCAGGTAAGAAAAAAAATTTCTACTTGTAGTAATGACGTGACAAATACAAACGGGTGATTTTCAAAATCTAATCCAAGCCATCTGGTTCTAACTTCATTTTGCTTAAGTTTCTTTTCCAAATTGACAATTTTTAAACTAATTACCGATTTACTTTACAAGTGCACAGTTCCGATAAATTTTCTGAAAATGAAAGCTCCAAGGAAAAGATGACAGTTGCTCCATCTGTCACGCCAACGTCAATTCCCCAGGACATTGAAGGTATAATATTTAATATTTCAAATTAACACCAGCCATATAAAAAAACAAGCAAACGAGTGAACGTTTAAATTATAGCATATTTATTAATATAAGATTTTGAGATAATAATTTTGCAATTAGGCTAACTTCTTTATTTTAATTAAATAATAAAATATATTTTCTACCAACACAAAAATCGCCAAATATTAATCAGACAACACTGCGATACTTTTATCGCCAAATGAAAACAACTCTGATCGTAGCAAAAGTAAGCCTGGTGCACGTACAATTCAAATTATCGTAGAGCAATAATTTAAACATTCCACCAGCATTCACGTGGACATATTTGCTAACGCCAAAATTATACATATATATATATAATATAACAAGTATTCAAAGGGAGCATTTTTATTTAAATATTTAAGTTAAGATTTAAAAAAATTCGAGTTCTAATTAAATTAGAGAAAATTAAAAATGTGACTATTTTCAATAGTTGAGTTTAAATTGTGTTTTCTTTTATTGCAGTGGAAGTTGGATATGTATCTGCTGGAATAGATATTTTGAGAAAAAAGTTTTGGAATATAGGTTGTACGAGAAATGTCACTCTAGTATCCGAGATAACAGATACTGGCTTTGTGAGTCAGGCAATTTAAATTGCGTCTTACCGCATAAACATATTACTAATTGATCAAAAAATTAAATAGCATGAACATTAAAAACACTTTATCACGCCAACAAATTATTTGGAAATCAATACAAATTAAGAAACATTTTCCAGGCGATCCTTGCAAAGTACTTTCTTAAAACGCTGTATTTTTTTCATTGCGTTAAATACTGATGTCACATGTATAATAATACGCCATGCTTAAATTTTTGTTAAGGGCGCCGATGTTGCAAAACAGGTCGTTGAATCTAGAACTGACTTCAAAGATAATAGATGCATTGAAATACCTGGTATAGTTACGGCCACTATTTCTGGCGGTAGTAACAGATTTGAACAATGTTGGGAGGATTTTTTTCAAAATAATTTCTTTCCTGAGGTATTTGGAAAAGTAAGTGTTTTAAATACATATATATTGAATTTTTAATTCACGCGCGAAGACTCGTTTTGCTACGCACGCACAATCGCTCATTGGCTAATCGAAAAGTACTGCTATAAAAAGTCATATTTAGTAAATTTAATTTTTCTAAAGAATTAACCATAGTAATTGTCCGTATGTCCGTCCGTCCGTAGCAATTCCACTTCAAAACTAAACCAGTTTCCCAATGACGGGCATTAAAATAACTTGAAATTTTTTGTAGGGGTTTTGATAGTACTAAATAACAGTAAAGTAAACGTTGCAATATTTATAAATTAAAATACAATTATGTGAGGTGTTCCCAATTGAATTTTTTTATCCGATGGTCAAATTCAAATCACTAATTTTTTGTTTTCAATTCCTTTAAACAGTTCGAGGAAAACGAGATTGTCCATGTTGGGGTCTACGGTTCATCGGAAAATGCTGACCGTAAGGATGGGAATCAAGGAGAGAAATCCATAAAATTTTACGCTTGTGTTGTTGTAGTGAAAAGTAAGTTGTTGGGAGTTTGCACGTGATACTAGTTGTTTTTAACTTATAAGTACTTAACATATAAACCCTGATGTAGGATGTAATCAAGTTGTTAATGTGTTGCTTTCTATTCCTAACTTTACCTATGGAGTACATGTAAGATGATTTTGTAATTTTTCCATATTTCATCTTTATGACATAAGTTATTTTAAACCTTCATTATACCCGTTATTTAGGCAACTGTAGTGGCTCTAAAAATGAAGATTGACAACGAAGGTATTGACATTAAAGGTGGTACAAAATTTCCGGTTGCCACTCTTGATGAATGTTACTTGAGTTTTTGGAAAATAAAAATTTCGTCGAAAGATAATCAATCAGTTGATGGACTTGCTTCGAAAACTAAAAAAAATGTTGAAATTTGGCTAAACCCACAATTTGTGAGTTCAAATTAGTGGACCGTTATATGCTAACTCTGAAGTTATATTACTTTTACATGAATTGATGCAGAACACATAACATAAAAACGATTTTTTTTAATCATTCATCGCATTCTTTCAAAAATATATGTATAACGTCCTTAAATGTAATACATGCATATGTACATTTATGTATGTACCTTTTATAATAGCCATTTTGTTTTACAGAAAGCAACGAAAAATGAAATTACCACACAATTTGAAACACGCAAGAATTGGGCAAAAAGTATTGTAACATATGACCAACGATAAGCAACAGCACTTGTATTTTATCATGATCTTTGAATCCGGTATATGGTTAATAACTCTAAAATTTAAGCACCAATTTAACCTTGCAGTGCCTAAATAATTAAAAAATCAATATACTAACATAATTACTTGAATTTTATAGATATGAAAGAAAGTTACCCGGCAATAGAATTGTTTGGAGAGAAGTGTTTACTGTGTTTTTCTAAATGTTGTGACATAAGGGGTAATCAATTTATTAAATAAAATTTTGCACACGCCTTGCTTAATTTTGGTAACCAGGGTGAGTTCGGCTGCCAGTGTCAAAATTTTCAAGCGAGCTTAAATGATTTGTTTTTCAAAAATTTTTTAAAAAGTTACTCCTAATATATTAGTGAGATTATCCATAAAATTTTGTATTTGCTAAAACTATGCCAACAATGGTTAACTCTCATTTCTTAAAAAGAGTCTAACAAATTCCGATATTTTAGAACCTAATAATGTGGTTCCAAAAGCCGAAGAAGTTCTCAAGAATACAACTACTGGCGGTTCCGATAAACATAACAAAGCCACAGATGTCGTTGTTAGTGACAGTAAATGGAGATTTAAATACTGTTGAAAATCTAAATGACGCTGCTAAACGTACGCTTAATTAATTTTGGACTTAAAAACAATTTTATTTCTCAAATATTTTAAACCATTCAAATTCCTCGTTATTTAGAGGAAAAGGCAGGCAGCGGAATCTTGAATAAAGAACGGCCAAAACCACAAGGTGAGTATTTCATCGTTTAGTTTTCAACAACCATTCGAATTAAACGCCATGCTCAACTTATCTATCAAAAATCAAATCGACAAATCAAACTTGATCATTAACATTTTAGCGTTACTTACTTAAAATTTTCCTCGCAACGCACATTAAAATTCGACAATTTAGGTATATGAGTGAATTCGGCAGCTAGGTTTCAAGTTTTCGAACAAATTTAGCTGAGTTCTTTTTAAATTTAAAAGAGTTAATTGGACTGTACAAGTCAGACGATCTATAAAATATAGTAAATAATAAAACTATGACGACAATGCTTACCAAAATTTGTGTGAAAAAAACATAGTCTAACAAGTTTGGAAATTCTAGAGCCTGGTAAAGCGATTCCAAAAACCGATTTAATTTTCAAGAATACTACTACTGACCATTCCGACAAACATGACAACGCCACTGATGTTGATAGTGACAGCAATTCAAATTCTATTGAAAATCTAAATAAAACTGCTCAAGGTAACCTAAACCTATTTGTGATTTAAAAAAAATTTTAAGTCTTAAAAATTTTAAATCATTTAAATTCCGCGTTGTTTAGCAAAAAATGCAGGCGGCGAAATCCTGAGCGAAGAAAAAGAGGAACAAAAGTGTGAGTAATTTCATCGATTAATTTTCAACAATCTTTTGAATTAAACGCCATGCTCAACTTATTTATAAAACAATGAAATTGGTTGCAAAATTACACTTGATCACTAACATTTTAGCATTACATACTTACATTTTTCCATGCAATGCACCATAAAATTTGACAATTTAGGTATAGGCTTGAATAAGGCATTGAATACAAAAACACATTTGGAAACTTTAGGATATTCATATCTCAAAGACAATTTTTAGCGCCGATAGCATATATCTTTATGGATTATGGTCAAGCTAAAGTCTCTGAGGTGTTATTCTTTTTAAGGTGTCCCCAAAAATTCCCCAAGAGACTTGCGTCGAATCGCAAACGAAACGAGTGATGTTTTGAAAATACTGTCACCAGCTGAGAAAATTGTTTTCGACTGTATCACAGATATTAGAAAAAGAAGACTCAACGGCCAAACTTTTGTTCCCGTGCAAATGTCCATAAGTGTACGTATAAAACAAAAGTCGGAGCCTAATTATTTAACAAAAAAATTTCTTGAGTTGCTTAATTAATCGAAGTGTTGTTTTAATCATACTGTTTTAGGCACACGACTGTATAAGAACGAAACAATTGAACATCAATGAAAAGGATTCAAGCTGCACAAAAAAATACAGAAACTTTGTGGTTGGATTTTGCAAGAATGCTTTTTATGGCACTATCTTGCGTGACCTAGGACGATTTAAAAGTAGTGTTATGGGTAACTTGGAGGAGTATTTGCTTAGCGAACCAACGGATTTGCTAAATTGCGTAAACTAACCATTTACCAAAATTTGCCACACGAGATTATAGTTAACCTATTAGGGTATAAAATATATAGCGTTGAATTATCTTACAGATTTTGAGGAACGCAAAGTTACAGATCGGGATCCATGTCAATGTTGCTGACAGCAATATAATGCTTGCTATCGAAAAATACAGTTAAAATACTGTTCCACAGTAACATCAAGAAAATTCCAACCATCAATCAACTGTATGAATCGGTGAAATATGAAGTATATTATACTAAACTTATGCTACGTTGTTAAATATAAAATTTGTAACAAAATTTAAGCTTAGCTATTATGTCGCTCACCTAGTAATTATTAAAAAGCACTTAAAAAGTGTTTGCTTTAATTAAAATCTTTTTGAATAAGTCAATACTAATTAAACCATATAATACATAATATAATAGTCGTGGGCAAATAAAATTTACCATATATAAAACGCAGTTGGTTGGCGGTCGGTAGTCAGACAGTTAACCAACCTCTTTCTGTTAACTTACATCAAGCAGTTGTGTAACCTAATGGCGAGATATGTCGCTTTAAGCTCAAAAATCGCCTGTTCGAGTCGTATAACCTTTTTTTGTTTTTAATAAACTTTTTTAAATGGCTGAAGACCATCGTATATTGAATTTAATTATTTTTAATTAATTATTATAAATTATTTAATTAATTAATTAATTTTTTTTTAAGTTATTGAGCTTGCGTAATTCCCATCTGGTATTTAAGGTATTATAAGTTCAGAATCTTATAACTTTATTAGAATTGAACGAAAGAGGTACACTTTTTGTTATAAGTAGATATACTGTTGAACAAAATTGCCCTCTAATTTTCTACTCCTCAGCATACTTGAATTAGAGGGGGAAATAGTTTTTAAAAAAAACTCTCTTTTTTTCAAAAAGAATTCAAAATTTCATAATTTTATTAAAAAAAGCATTTTTGTTTTGGATACTCTACTGCCCATTTGTAATTAAGCGTAGACAAACATTCACAAAATTCCGAAAGTTCTCATATCAATCTATCCGATGGGTGCACATGTCTACTTCTAGTAAGTGAATTTATGTTGGGTGGTAAATTGTCAAATTCAAAATAGCTTTTAACGGAAGTCGGCAATTGGTCATACGGTAGTATTCAAAACCTAGCATTGACTTCTAAAAGGCTTAAATCGGTTTCCAATTTGCAAAATTTCAAATATCAACTAACAAAAATGTTCTTTTCAAAACTTTTATTTTGACTAGCAAAAGCGTCATCAGGCAAGATTGTATATCCCTTCTAGTTCATAAGATTGAGTTTACAATTAATGTGAGTTAGATTAAAATTAATTTTCTAAGTCCTGCCTCAAACAAGCACTTATAGTGTGTACCGGATCTATACTCCCGTTCAACGACGGAATTCTTTTGCTAGTATATTATATTTTAAAGGCTACAAGTTTCATCTTCTAAAAAAACTAACACTATTACCTAATACGAGTCAAATTACCACTATAATCAAATGAAAAAAGAGCAAGTTCAAAGAAAAACAACGTGAACACATACATTAGAAGCAACAGAGAAGCTAGAAGAGAGATAATTTTTCCATCAACTTTATCATATAATTGGAGTCGCATTGATTAAGTTTTCCTTTCTATAGTAATAATATGCGTACTCACCCTTCAAGTAGTGCTATCATCGTAAATTGGCAACTTCAAATTTATTTTTCACACACAGTTCGCGCTAAATTCTGTACCTAATCTAACTAATTGTATCAGCTTCTGTGAGTTTTATTTTTTAAACTATGCTGAAACAAGAATTTTGCCAAATTTAATGTAGGTGATGGTTCTATATTCACTGCGATGGCTCGTCTACTGCCTCTTGTAAGTAATATCTAATATGGTACTTGACCCAAACACGAAAACATATTCAAAACTCAATTTTTTTTGCAAAACAGGTTTCCATGGGTTCCAATTGGATAAAAATTGAGTTAATTTATTGTATTTAAATTAGTGTTAATTAATATTTGCCATAGTACAATCCCTTACTGCCGAGGCTTCTGAGCAAAACATAGTTCCAGTGCGTTACGACAATGTTTATTATTCAATTAAATTGTAATACTGTGTTTTTAACTGTAGATTTAATTTAGCTTATATTAAGTTGTAAACGTAAGTTGCTTACTAGCAAACAATAATTTTCAAAGTGTAACTTTTTAAAACTTTATGCAACTTATTTTTAAGAGTCTATACCAAGTACCAACATTAAAGAACTTGCCGTGACGTAGAAAAGCTACAGAATCCTGAAATAGGCATCACGTGTATTACAACCATCTTATGTAATGCGGCGGGTTTGTATTTGCTTAAAGCGAATGAAAGTAAAGATGTTTGATTTCTAAACTTTTGTGCAATGTAGTGCAAATTTCACACATAAACTTTATTAACACTGAATTAACATTTAAGAACAAAATTATAATTAGGAGACTAAACGTTACTATTTACACGAGTCTGAGGAAGGTGGAAAGTAAACTAAAAAAAACAAATATAAACAATTTTCGGCAAAACTACAAAATGACACTGTGACACTTTGTGGCAGCCACAAGAATAATGTAGTTGATAAATTCATCTTCCCAATTCTTGCCTTAGCAACT
Source organism: Bilobella aurantiaca (assembly GCA_021029175.1). Lineage (NCBI taxonomy): Eukaryota > Metazoa > Arthropoda > Collembola > Poduromorpha > Neanuridae > Bilobella > Bilobella aurantiaca. The sequence goes on from VYYI01001550.1 coordinate 10,127, forward strand.
ATAATAATGTTTGTAGCTAACTGCAAATAAAAACTCAGTTACAAGTTTTGATAGTGTGAAGTGAAAAGTACCCACTGAAAAATGAATGGGTACTTGTGGCGGCAATTTGGCGCCCTATCGAAATAAGGCTTGATAAAAATTAATAAAGAAAAATATTTAAAAGAAGCTGTGAAAATTGGCCAGGGCCTGTGTAGATTGAGAATTATTTTGCTTGGTTTTGAAATAAGATTCTTCAAAAACTTGGACAATCTGTGTTGATAAACCGTAGAAAAAATTGACCCAGTCACGAGCACCAGCTTCCGTCGAATGTGCATACGTTGATATTTCTCGTGGTTTCGTTTTTGTGTATGGATATGCTAGTACAGAAAACCATTTCTTTGATAAACCATTTTTGTATTTGGTGTAAAATATAAAGTGATTAAAAAAACTATATATATCAACACTATGCTGTGTAAATGTAAGCTCAAATTCATTTAATTTTGACGGGTCCGTCCAACCAAAATGTGATAAGATTTGTTGCTTCAATTCGAATACATCCGTTTCCTCCTGAAGGAAATTTTTGTAAAATGAACCTAGCAAGGGTGAAGTTGTAGTTGTATCTCTCCATTCCTATGCAAATAAAAATAATCCAAAGTTGTTAAACAGTTGTTCATTCTTGAAGATTGTATTAATATATGTTATTGTCAAGAGAGCAGAGGAGTATAAGTACAATTTGCAATGGCAGTATATTTGTTAAACATTGTTTGTGTCATTAGTTGGAGTTACTCTGTTCAAAAATAAACATCTTGTTCTATAATTCAAGAACCGTTACATTTTCAAATCTTTAACAATTCTGAAACAAGCTCTTATGTCACAGAAGGATTTTAAAGTTAGCACGTGGGTCCAAAAATTTTTACCATTTTGTGCAAAGTTGCGCTTCTTTGCTCCTCTACTTTTTTTCATAAAGGATTAAAATTAGTCGTCGCTACCCACTATTAGGGTGGCTCAATTTGCTTTTTTTTTTAATTCATTAAGTCCCAAAAACCTAATAATGATCCATATGATGAAAAAACAAAACTCAAACACTTTGACCCCATACAAACCCGCCTCTGAATCCCCAACAGACAGTATACCGGAGAAATACGATAGCTTCCAAAACAGCTTGAGCATCGTTGGCAATATTTGACACGAATTATCTTTTAAACCGTAAAACACAACTTCAAATGGGCTAAAAATTTAGAATCAGCATCGAATTCCCGGTTAGGAGTATCGTGCTAACCACTTAAGTCGACTATCGGTAATTTTTTTTTAGAAAATTGTGTTAGAAGAAAAATGCATGAGAAAAATAGGTTAACTACTATGGTAAATTTCATTAGGCTAGCACCCGCCTTAAATGACACCTAATTTGGATGAATGGTTTGCAATTTTTTTTTATCCTATGGATCATTATTTGGTAGTGGGAGCTTAATTTTTCAAAATCACTTTTTCACATGGCGTATTGCGGCATCCTTATATATATATAGCTCCATGTATTTAGAAATTGTTGGCAGTACTTTTGCGAACCATTAAAAAGATGTGTAAGTTTGAATTTACTAACAATTTGGAGATGAGATTTTGGCAAAGTCCATTCTCCATTCGAGAAGGAGAGTTGGAATAAATCTTTACGGTATATGCTCAAAATTGAGTTTTCACACTCTGAAAAATGTCCAACCAAGAAATTCGATGTATACTTTGTTCCAGTGTTCTTAATCCAACCAACGACAAAATAGAGGTTAAGCCCTTTTTTTTCTTCAGTTATATGAACACCGAACAGATGTATACGTTTCTTAGTGTCATGTTCCAAATCACAGCACGCGTAATATTTTAGCACTTGAATCTCTTTGGTAGGTGTGATGACTTTCCTGAGAAACTCTCTTTTAATGAGCTGACAATATATTGAAGAACTGTAACTTGTGTAAAATTTAATTGCCACTTCAGGTGGATTTTTCCAGATCTATTACAGGAGACAGAAAGTTACAAAAGTCGTGGTATTGTAAAAAAAAATCAATTTAATCACATCACACAAACTACTATCATTCGTTAATCGCGGATTTTCATATTTTATTGAAGGTAGTTAATTAGGAAATTTGCCAAAATAGTCGCACAAAAAGACAAGTACACTTTAATCAACGCTAGTGATGGGTATCTTCTTAGTATAGAATATTGATTATTTTGTAAAAAAAAAAAAAATAGAAACTATTTTGCTGTTAAATTTTTTTTTCTTTAACTTAAGAACTACCTTTCCTGTTCTAGGACAGGAAGTCTAAGGAAAAATAAGAAAAAATAAAAAACCACTCTTCCTAGGATAAACTTGTTTGGCTAGTTTAGTATAAATTTATATTAATATTATTTTTTAAGCCAACATGTATAATATATGTAAACTTGTTTTTTCAATTTTGAGAAACGTATCGATACTTCAATATAATCTTACCACATGCAATCGTATTTTCGAAGTGAAAATGGTTTCATTTATTTATTTCAGTATTACCGAAAAAGTAAATTTAACAAGTGAACAACTCCATCACAATCACACTTTGAATTAATTTTCTGCAATCTTACCACAAACTTTTCGGCTACAGCCTCTTCACTCGCTTTGCAAATCTTACCCGAGTGGTAGACTTTTTTGATTGGGTCGGATGAAGAAATATCATATTCTGAAACGGTAAAGTACTGCTGTGCTTGTTTTATATGAAACAAGTAATTGTTTATAACAGTGTTTTCAATTAGTTCGGATTCTGTCTTGATTAGTTCAATTTCCTTGAGATCGAAAAATGCGGGAAAGCGTGGTAGATTCCTTAAAGCTTCAAAAGCTGCAGATTTCTTGCTGTTGAGCACCTCCTGTAGGATATCAATTATTGTTATGGCATGTTATATATAATTCAAATATATCAAATATCACATTAATGCATACTAACCGTGGTTAGCGTTAGCTAGTTATAAATTAAACTTAAGTGTGTACTATGATATTGTTTAAGTACAGTTAATAAATGCCTTCTAGCCGTACAGCAGTATAAAAATGGCCTAAATCAAACATTTAAAAACTCAATGGTACTAATGCAAACCAGCCCTTATTCAATTGTCCAAAATAGGTTCCATAAATGGGCAATAAAGCTTTAATTTTTATAAAACATATATAGTTTACATAGTGTCACGACGCCAAAGTAAACTTTAGACTGTATGATATGCAGAAAACATGCATAGAATGTAAGATATTTGAAAATGCAACTTTTGGTCACATATCTTTGCTTTAAGACAAGGTAGTACAATGGATTACAAAGCAGCAAAATACAAAACTACCTTAGTACTTACCAAAGGATCCCTACAACATACGATATCACTATATAATGAAAGGGTAGATGTCTTTGGAATAAAAATACTATCATTAATATATACAAAAGTCAGTTTGATGACATAAGTCGTGGTAAAGGGTCAATGTCCTAACAATCTTGACGATACTCACCGAAAAAAAAATCCAAAAAATACAATAAAAAATTTCGATTCTAGATGACAATTCAATCAATCAGTTAATAGTAAATTTGACATTAGGCTTAAGCCATAGTCAACATGAGTTATAGGTTACAGATGTGTTTCAGAATTGTAGAGGTTACAAAGTGTATTTGGCACGGAGTGTGGAAAACTTATAATTGTTATTATGGTTAAATGCTTTGGTCATTTGATGTAAAAAAAATTTTAAAGTTATTGAAGGAACCAATTCTAGATCAGAATTTAAAATCTCGAAAACGAGTCCCAATTACTTAAATTCGTATAAATTAAATTAGTATAAGTTAACTATTGAAAATTGACTTTCACATGAAATTGGGGGTTCATGTAAACGCTGAACCTTCCTATGACATTTAAATAGCTCAATATCGATTCCTAATTAGTTAATTATAATTAGCAATTAGTTAAACTTAACTTTTCGAAATGAATATATATCTATATAAGGATTTGGAGTGTATACTGAATGTATGTTGATCCCAATCATCGCAACTCGGGATTTCAAAACTTGACGTTGAGCAGTGTTTGTCCAAAAGTGAAGACTAGTTAACAAGCACGTTGCGAGGGTATGACCTCACATTTAGTTAATTGTATTTAGTTAAAGGCCATTGGGCCTTAGACGCGTTTCACCCTCTCCGTCACAACCCCTCGGTGCGCCACACGCTTAAGCCCTCTTGCTTGTGCACGAGGAAGGAAGAGGATCTCGGCCACTCGCCTTACCCTCCTCAGAAGACCCAAAGAGGTCAAATTTATGTTGATAGATAAACATAATTATCAAGTTATTTAGTTCTAGTTGATCTCATAGAATTAAAGTAAAATCTGTGCTAATGAGTCCTTATCCCTACAACATTCCTACCCACTCCTTTCATGTTGACCATCCGCTCGGCGGAGATGTCAAATAGGTAGCAGGTCAATACCGAGAAAACCAAAAACGAGAAAACCAAAACAGAGAAACCTAAACCGAGAAAACCAAAACCGAGAAAGCCCATGTTATTCTTATGGCCGTTCTCGGTTTTGGATTTCTCGGTTTAGGTTTTTCGGTTGACATGGAACCGTCAAATAACGCGCCTTTACCTATAACTGTCCGGACAGCTAATTGGACACTTTGCGTTTAGATGATGCATGGATGGCACCAAACGTTAATTAAGATCCTCTAGTTCCTTGATGTACTAATACATTGTAAGGGCCTGGTGCACTTTACTAGTAAATTTCAATGAACATTTCACAAAATAAATTTTGCAAAACTTCAATACATTTGCAATCTTCTGGTGTTACTTCCGGTCGACTCGCTAGGAATTTATAATCATGTGCTAGTAAGAGGTACAAATCTAAATGTATGCTCCAACTTGGTAGAGGAATTGGTTCGTAAATTAATATATACTATCATTTTCTCACGTATTAGTAAGAATTCTTTATAACAATGCAGGTTCTATTATTCCAGTAACAAGTTCACTTTTGTGAAATCAAGTTTAACTCAACTACACTAATACAAGCCCTTTTGGCACACAATATGATAGTGAATGTTCTCTTATACTTTTAGGGCATGCTTGACAACAAATTTCCAAGTTACATGAAACAACTCATTTAGATAAACCCTGCATTTAACAAGCAAAACTGCACTTTAATACACAAAGTTACCTCAAGTATTGAACTCCAGGGTTTGGCCAGTGCTACTTCAACTCCAGGTTTAGGCTCGTAGTTTATAAACTCGATTGTCGTTATCTTTTCAATTGTCGTTATGAATACACCAAAAAATGGAACGAAATCTAAACAAGATTGGTGTTCCAAATTTGTCTTCTTCTTTGGCTCTTGTTTCGTCACCATGTAGATACACCCATCCTTGTTCCCATGACGTTAGCCCTTGAGTAAAACAAGTTCCTTGATACTAACTCCAGAATAAATGGGTATGTTCTTTAGTTGCTTCAATATGTTTTTTTTTGGTAAATTATCTTTCTTGTGTGTATAGACAAGTGAGTTCAATCCCTGAGAAAAAAGTTGGTATATAAGTTAAGCAGTGTCACAAGTAGTAATACTATTAGGAATGGCGCTCTCGGGATGTAGCTTTTCTCATTTAAGTTTGCTTATTTTTTTAGTGTGCTGTAGAATGTCACACTTTACACAACTTCCTGTCCCAATAATGCTACAACAAGTTTCATTTATAGTTTCTAAAATCCAACATAAGATAACATGCAGTTTAGTACTATAACTTTACAATACTGTCATTATATCATGTTTTATTTTAAAATTTGGCTACACGAAACTCTTACTCCAGTTTGGTTTTGTATTTCAAACTTTGATACCAATTCTGGGCCAATTACGTCCTCCACATATACACCGCTTCCCAGGGGTGTTACTTGGTAGTTCTTTGCAACATTCTCGTTTGGTAAGGTTATGAGTACGCACATATGATAATTCTTGGTTTCTCCGGTAATGTACTTTTCTCGAACGAACTCAATTACAGTTGCATTTGGAATTGATTTAACATTGCCATGGCGTAGAACAGTGTACTTCATACCAAATCTAGCACTCTGGCCTTCAGAGTCAAAATTAATACCCATTATGATTTGGGCCATTACATCAGAAATTTTTCCATTGTACTTCCATAACTGCAAGAGCAATAACAGTATTTTACATAACTTAAAGTTAACGAGTTAGCATTATGTAATAGAGCACTGTTACTCTTTGAGTATAATTGTACTATAATTTTTTAACATGTTATGTCATTTGAAAGAAAAAAACGTATTAAATTTACGAAAACCTGTTTGACTTTACACCGTAAAGTTTTATATTCTTAATTCATAACTTACCACTTCCATAGTCAGTACTGGTGATATTATAACCATCAGCAGTATCACCCGAAACGCATAGACAACCATAATCATCCTGGCAAAGAAGAAGCTTAGCGATATGGGATATGTCTGTGTAAATTTAATGCAGATTTAATTTAATTTGGAAAACCAAAGCTTTTTTTTTGCAATTAGTATAGATCTAATGTTAAATTTGGACCACCTTCTTCTTGCCCAGGTACGTTAGATTGTTGATATCAAGAAGTAACTGTGAATAGTCTAAAAAGAAAAATAGGATTCATATATTCATATACTTTAAATGGTCTCGCAATAGTACTTTTATACTTTCATTTTCATTGGAGGAGCTGGACGTTAGTTTATATCATTATTACGTTGTAGCTTCGCTATCACAACATATAAAGCTGTATTACAAGCACGGGTTTACATTGCTGATTTTAGTTTACTTATATATACAGGGTGACACTAAAGTAGGTCACGCTAATTAAGAACCGATAATTGAAAATTTTCGTTTTCAAAGTCTTACGACGACTGGAAGTGTCCAGAATTTTTTGCCCGATCATGACCCTCAACACCAAAGTACTTGAATTTTTGAATTTGAAATTACCCATTTTATGTTCTCTCTCATAAAAAATAATTTTTGCAAGAATCATCAACTTAATAAAAGTTACCATAATTTGGGAAAGTATTTAGAAGTTTGCACTTCATTTTAGATACATGTACTACAAATTTCTTCCAATGGCCGTGCCCAACTTAAAAATGGGTCTTTTAAAATTAAACAACCCAAGTACCTTAGTCAGTCAATTTAAGATCTGGCGGTGCTGGTCTAGTGGTGTAGGGTGTCTATCTCTCTCCACTAGCCAGCGTGAGAATGGGGGTTCAAATCATTGCCCCCGATCTGCCACATAAAAGTCTTTGGTTTTCCCTTAAAAAGAATTGCCTTGCCTCTGACCTTGAGTATGTGATTAGGTATATTCAGACAGAGAATATGGAAATTTTCCGATAGGTACCCCAACAGTGTTTGTCAGTATTGAGAATAATACCCTCGTTTGCATAGATATCTATGCTAATGAGTCCTTATCTCTACCACATCCCTACCCTCTCCTTTTATTTTGACCATCCGTTTTGCTTGAATGTCAAATAACAAACCCTTTACCTTAGTCAGGGCAATTGAAGGGGTCACAAAAGTCTGGACATCCTTTCGCAGACTTCCGGCCATTTTAATACATTGAAAACAGAAATTGACTAATAATTTGTTTCAATTTTTGGTCCTAGACTTTGAAGGATCCGGCTCCGCCCTGGAGGCAGAGCTGGAGCGGAGCTAAATTTTGGCTCTGGCCAAGGCGGTAGCCGAGCCAAGGTGGAGCAGCTCCGGAGCCAAGCTCCGGCCGGAGCCGTGAAAGTCTAATCGGTGCTCAAATTGCGTGACCTGCTTCAGCGTCACTTTGTATTTTATTACAGCTTAGTCACTTTGGGATCAAGGATGAAAGTCAAGGACATCATACAAAATGACTCCAACAAAGTTTGTCTTGAGTATTGCTCATTTAATGGGAACAACATTTGTATATGATACTCTTATCTGTAGCCCCTCATTGACCCCAAAATTGCCCCTTTGACGTAACACTTTTCCAGTTCAAGCACTATTTTTGCGCAAAGTAAAAAAAACAAGATGGTTTCTATGATGCATGAGAACCCCTTCAGCCCTACATGCCCACTTCAAGTAATCACTAATAATAAACAAAGTAACGTTTCAATGTTAAACGCTATTTTGGCAAGTTATGGTTTGACTGACCACCAAAGCCGCCCGATGATTGGGAATGAGCCCATGCCCCCCAAATGACACTTCAACGTCAACCAATCCTTTTGCATAAACAATAATAATCTTTATAATTAAAACAATTTTATTATTTTGCCTAATTTTTTCATTTTCACTACATACGTTTACAATTAGCACCGTGTGTTTATTTACGCCATTCTCATCAGTAACTAACTATACGAGTAATCCTGACTACTGCCTAGGCGTATGCTAGCGGCCTGTAATTGAAATAAGCGCAACGAATATCTGGCTTCAAGCAAATGACCAAGAGATAGCATGATGTCGGGCATATTAGAGTGCTAGACTACTTAAAGTGATAACTTCTTTGCTATCCTTGCAAATATGACTACTTTCTTAAACAAAAACATAATTTACATTAGTTGGCACTAATATAAAAAATTATAATGCCAAATATTCCTCCAAATCTAATTTCGAAAACATAATCAAATAGACATAAGAGACATAAAAGTTGTTCCATCATTGTATGGTCAATCCACAATACACTATAGTTTGTTACATTGCCTCTTAAAGCAGTTAACTTTAAAAGATGGAATTAAGGCTCTACTGTAGGTAGAATTTTTCTAATATTCCACTGTCGA
>VYYI01001551.1:0-18858 GCA_021029175.1 Bilobella aurantiaca
AATGGGCAAGGGATGCAGGCTTGATAGGCCGTGCCATCCCTTGCATGAAAAGAGGCTGTAACCGTGCCGTGTTGACCTTGGGCAATTCGCACGCAAGTCGACCGGGGTAGTTTCTACCTTGTGTGCATTTTTTGTGTATGTGCAGTAAAGCAGCATTTAAGGTAACAGCCACACGTGTGGTAAGGCTGAACGTTGGCAAGGAAAGTAAAAACGTCCTATGAAATCAGCTAATGTCCAAATTTATTTGGTAACTGTAGACTACTTTTTTCATTTTCTTGTTTCTGAGTACCGAACGGCAATTTTTTGAAAAATATAAGTTGCCAATGGATAGAAATTTATTTTATACGGTTTAATAAGTATATAATATTTAATTTATTTTATATTACATTATTAAATTATTATTACGTTAATTTAAAATTAACACATTTTAAACGGGCGATGCAATCTTGCAATTACAGCTATGTTAAATTGTTTGCTAGTTAAAGTCCTTGATTAGTCATAGTCATATTTCATTCTTTTTCAAATATTTCACAAGTCTATTGTCATCTGTTCACGAATTTCCTTAAAGTTTCACGGGAGAGTTGTTGACGCTTCTCAGTGCGCAGATAAAAGCACAAATGTTCCAAAAAGCAAGCAACCTCTATGGGATGCAATTCCTCTCTATGCTTTTTAAATTTACCAGGATTCTTATCCATTTCACAAATGTAACTATGCAAGTCAAGGATTAAATATTACAACTTTTTTTTGCAAATTTTTAAAAGCTAACTTATCTTACAAATTCCCAACTACTCAACCAAAAAAAAAATTATGTTTTACTCAGGACTCATTAGAGTTTATAAAGAAACAAATCTTAAAAAATCAGAGCTGACCCAATAAAGTAAAATGTTACCATTACTTTTGAAATATTTGATTGATTTACAATAATACTAGATAGAAAAGAAAGAAACGTTAGTATAATTAAGAAGTGTAGAAGTGCATGTAACTACTATCTGAAAATCGTAGCATTTAAAACTTAATTTACAATACCTTACATATTTTTTTGAAATTTTTTACTGAACTCCTTAGACAACGTCATTTTTTTTTTAAATTGAATCCTTGAAATGAAAATTTTGTAACATTAGCACGATTATATATCAGATTATCATATTATATGTAATTATATGATCGCTATATCAGAATTAGATATATGAATCAATTGATGAACGCTAACTGATAGTAACTCAATTATATAGATATTAAGTCCGAATACTTACTTAAAAATTGTCAGTTTCACCGCTTATTATTTACTTACGTATTCATACTATTAATGGAAAAATTGTATATTATTAAGGTTATTAATTATTTACTTACACATTCACATTATTAATGCAATGTTGTATATTGGTAATATTATCAATTGTTTACATACAGATAGCGACTCTATATTTGCCATTATCGCTTTCCACTTTCCCACTTTCCCTTTCCGTTTTCACAAAATTTTAACAAAAAGGAAGACATTTTACATGGTAATACCATACTTGAATTCAAGTATTTGAAGTTCTTGATTATAGAAGAAACACTTTTTAAATTACCCGCTTTAATCCAAAGTTAGAAATTAAGAGAGCGATAACTCAGAGCACTTACATTGGAAACACAAGAATTTTTTTTAGTAGGAAGTACGAGGTGCTAGGCACCTCAAACTCTTCACCCCAAGCCCGATGCACTGATCTGCAAGGTCAGTGCATCTGCCTGTTTAGCCTAACTAGGTTATGGACTTCAGTTGTACTTTAGAGAGAGACCAATAAACCTTACCTTAAACAAGTAGGAGAGACGATAGCTTTCTTACAGTGAGTCCATAAGAAACGTTTAATCAAAACGAATCAATTTAACTAAGCCAAGTGCTTAGCACAATTGCCAATATAAATGCTGGGCATTGAGGGTATCTAATTTCATTCCCTACTTCCAATTGGAGATTTGCGAAAGAAATTTTTTTTGTTTGATATGGAAAAGCCCATAACCTGGGTTTGTTTTCCCAGGCATAGGGTTGGCGTATAGCATTAATTATGTATAGAGGAAAGTGTGTTTTGTTTTATAGTATTAAAATTTTCTTAGAAGTACTCTATCTTCTTAAGTTCATATCCAATGGACAAATTATAATTGGACCCGTTTAGCAATGGCAATTTTTCAAATCTTTGTTCATCAGCTGCTGTGGACAACATTCTTAGCAACCTTTTTTTCATATGAATGTAAATTCGTGATTTTTTTGTATTCAATGGCATTTGAAATTGCAAGTTTAATTATTGAATTAATTAAAGTAAGAATTAAGAATTTAGCAATAACTCTGTAGAATATAACTTGGCATCCTTATTTTCATTTGTTGCAATTTGGCAACTAATCTATTTTAAGCGTGATGCTAACACAAATATTGTCAAGTTCAAGTGCTTTGTGTTTCCTTTATCTGCTTATAGTCACACACAGTGACCATCAAATCCTGCCGACTCCTGTCCCAGATGGATCACTTACAATTCCACGTTGCACAATAAAAGTAATAACCCGCATGAGATTATAACATGGCTTAAAAGCCATAACAAAATGGTTTTTTCACTCACAAACATGAAAGTACCTGGATGCGAATTATATTGATTTACTTACTGATATAATTACATTAGTTGTTCTGCATAGAAGAAACTGAAACAAAAAAAATTATACTTTAAATTGCAGGGTATTTGATCCACATGAGTGGATTTGCAAGTTTGAAATCATAATTTTTAGGAACATTTTGCAATTTCATGAGGAATACTACCGGTAATTTCTGTTAAGTTTAGGTTAAATAGATAACACCGACCCGTTGCTTAGCAGGAGCAAAAGAAATGATCATAAGAAATTGGAAAAGAAATTGCTCAAGCCTTTTTTATGGGTCAGTTACCGTTGTCAGTGCTGCAACTATAGCGCAAAAAATCTTGGCCGCTGGTGCCTCTCTACGGCAGATGGGGCGGAATTTTTTTTTTTGCCGGGTATTCATTTAAAACTCATCTAAAAAACGTTAAAAAAGCTACATTTAACGTACATTTAACATTTATATATATTTTTAAATACCGAAACTAATTTCACAAGAAACGCATGGCCGTTGACACTGTTATGGTAAAAAGGATTACAATGATGAAAGAAAACATAGGCCAAGAGGAAATTTTCAATATAAAATTAAATGCAGACTCTAGAACGCATACGCGCTGGTACGGAATCTTCTACCAAATACGAGCAAATAACAAGCATTGCTATAATAGGGTTCGGGTTATTTGGGATCGTCTTGTGCAAGATGACCCCATTCAAGATAATACACATGCGAGACGCTATGAATTAATAAACTCCTCATGCAAAACGCTATGGTATAATGGATTTGCCTATTTGATATATTTTTAGATGGATGTTTATAATATTTTATCATTTTAATTTGCCAAATTTGTTCAAGTTCTGATCTATACTCAATACTATGTCCTTTTGTCAATAGAAATTATACTCCTCTAAACTTGCATTTGTCTGACCTGTCTCAAATAATCAACAACTCATCGGCGAGTACAAGAAACAGTCACTAACTACTTAGATGCTGACAATCGATGCCTCAACTCTCATGTTGATTTCCAGTCCATTCACCAATGTAACAGGAAATGATTGCCCAGGAAGTCGGAACCGGTCGTAGACAAGAAAGGTTGAACAATCACTGCTCAATGTTACAAAGTAAAGATACAGAGTCAGTGTCCTTAGAGGCAACTGACAAAGTTCTTAGTACTCGGGTAGTGTAACACACTGGTTAACTTTGCAATACCTAATCCCCTACTTGCTACTTAACTAAACGAACTAAACAAGCCGTCTTAAACAACAGTATGGACAAAAGCGACTACAGAATTGCACTGTTTTAAACTTTTAGATGTATGCTGTCTTGACGCACAATAATAGGTGCGTCAAAACAGCATTGGACGTATGCTGAAAATGAATGCTATCTTGTTACTTCGTGTATGATGTATACTGTCTTGACGTCTGCTGTATGCTGTCTTGATGGACCCGATAACACATGGACTCTGCAACAGCGCAAAGGAAATGTCAAGAAGCATTGTACGAAGTTGGTTCACCAGTTGTTCTCAATTGGAGTTCGGAAATTGTTGTACTCGGCAATACGAAGATCTATGCTCAACGCGGCGCGTGCTATTACCTTATCGCCCAGTTGGGCGGAAAAAGATTTTGGTTGACGAAGTGCACTATGAGCGATTGTGAGCTGGATGTGAAATGAAAACAACCACCTTGGTTGTTGTGTTTGAGTGAGTGTTTATTCTTATTTAAGAGAGTCAATGATATAGGTAGGTGTCTTATATAGTGGGAGACAGGTGGGAGGCACTGTGGCGCTAGGCCACAATACCCTTCTTTACGAAGAGAAGTAAAATTTAACAGGTGGGAAGTAGGAATCATAATTTATCTTAGAATTAATTACTTTTTCTGCGTAGGCAGAAGTGATACTTAATTTTACTTAATTCTAGTGTTAATTACCATTCACTCAAAGTGCATCATAGCAACTGGATCTACAACTTTATATCATATCAGATAAGTCCCACATTACTTATTATAATTAATATTGTGCTAAAAGTTTACAATTAATAGAATAATTTGCTTGACTAAATTAAATTAACAAAACAATAGATTATGATTACAACTATCAAGCTTTGGAAAACAAAATTGTGCAAAGTGAAATTAAACTAGTTTCTAAAAAGTAAACTTTTGATTTTAGGTTACCCCTTCCGGACTGCGGAGAAGGTGAACTTGATGGTGATTGTGAACAACAAATGTGATCGATTGTTTCCTGCTTCTGAAGTCAAAAGGCTCCAGAGACAATAGAGGTGAGTTGGCTCTAAAACTTATTATCATGAAATTTGTAAATATAAGAGTTGAGAAGAAAAATGTTGAGAAAGGTAGGTTTCTTATAAGTGTTAGGGGAAAATAGGTGAAAGCTACAGTTTTAGCTTGAGCCTTAAGTTCCGTCATTTGAAGTGTTCTGGGTTTTGTGTCTTCTTCGTGTTGCTGCTTAGCACTGAAGTGTGGCGTATTTGCGTAATTGTTGGATGTCATTGTTAGAATACGGTCTTCGTTTCATAAGGCTGAACATTGCTTCGAGCAGTGTGTGCCTACTACGTCTTGTTGTGCGCTTGGTAATTTTCGAAAAAAGGCTTGAGTTGCTTAAGTCTTTCTTCGTGAGCGCATTTCTGCCTCCTTAGAAATAGTTGATTTGTAAAAATTCTTGTTCCTGCTTGGCGATTGTCGTTCTTAGGCCTTAGATTGTATCGTTTTGTAGCATTTGTTTCCGTCATTGGTAATAAAGTGGGCATGCGCATGTACTTTTGTGGAGTAACCAAGGCATCTCTTTGGTTACTTAATTGAGGTGGTTTATATGTTTCTTCCTTTTCGCTTAGGTTGTACTGACCTGAGGTCAAAGGGTAATCAGCTTCCTTACACGTGTTAGCTAGGCACAGGTTTGAAAGTTGAGATTTTTCATTTCACAGAAAAGGAGCCAGACAATATGTATGACTTGCAAATTTTGGCTTGACTTGTAATTTGTAAGGCCCTCGAACACACCCTGTCAGCCTCCAGCGTCCTTCCAGTACTGTTTCCCTTGTCACTGTCATTGTATCCATGAGGAGCAGACAGAAGATGGGATGGACAGAGGCGTATTCTCCTTTGAGAGCCCTGTAATCCACTTCTCTGGATCCCTCCACCACGATATACGCACAGGGACAACTCCCTCACTCACTCTTCCTTTAGCAGTCTTTCTGCTCACTACTCTCCCTTTAGCGTAGTGATCATTTTGTTATATTATGATATGCTGTATTATAGATTTGACACAATAAACAATTACAATTGCTTATTGATTGTGTGAGACACTGCGTCCTCCGGGTCAAGGCGTTAGTCCCTGCACCTCAGTAAGGGAGTTTTCTAGAGATTGACGGCCAGAGACAGGTCACGCAGCGCTTTATCTTGCCATGTATTAGAAAACTCGGACCGTAGGACACGAAAAGTGAGTAGTTTCACTGTTACAAGTACCTGCGTAATTTGGATTCTAACCAGAAGTGCAACCTCATTTTGTGTACATACACTTAATTTTTAATCAAGCAAGCATTGTTAACTAAAATTGAGTAACCAAAGTTTGTGTTGATACATATTACGTCAATAATAATAGAACTCTAAATCCAATACATTTATCACCAATTTTCAATTTCTCTTGGCCTTCATAGTACAAGGCTTTCGAAGCAAATGCGCTTACACTGCGAATTCTAACTCAAATTAAAGGCCGATCCCATTGAGAAGCGGAACTCGTTGTCCAAAAGACACTGTGGCTGATCTATACAATTAAACGTAGTAGTACTTGTTGCTCTAAAACTTTAGAACGCAAAAATCAAATTCACGCTTATTTTAAAAATGAGGTAAGGTTGTTCATTCTGTTCTTAAATATTATGTAAATGTAAACCACATGTAAAAATTATTATTGTTTTAATTTAATTAAAAGTACTTAATTCGAAAGTAATTCGAGCATAATCCTAGCTCTATATTCTTGTAATTGTAATACTCTTAGTAATTGGCAGAATTTGACTTTAAAAGCAAAATTTAAGGTCATTTTGATGAAAAAGGACTTTTCCCGTTACGCCTCAGTTTTCCCCCGTTAGGCCTTAATTCGATCAGAGGAAACGCTGACATTTACCTCAAGAGAATCTGTGACGTCATTATTCCAAAACATTGTTTGATTAGCCTCAAACATAGAGAATTCTTGAGGGAGTCATTGGAAGAAGTTTAAGCCACTCAGACCTCCGTCTGAATCAACTATTTGATCAAATATTTTTATTCTTTCCGTTGCTCAAGATGAAGCTCCTCGGACTGTCGTTGCCAGTCGTATTGCTGTTCTCACTGCCGATTCCAACTCAACCGGTTGCCTCATGAGTCGTTTCAAAGGCGATAATGAAGCACGGGATCACAAAGGAGGTCGTCGCGGGCACAACTTTCGCCGGCGTAGAAACGGCAATAGACGCTATCAAAAAATTACTTTCCTCCTGGCACCTTAACTCACGTGAACGTGGAACAACCAATCCAACTGTTAAAACAAAAACAATAAACAGGAGACGCCGATGCAGAAACTAAAGTTACTTCTTGAAGAGAAATTACAAGGACACCCTAACGCCCCTTTAATTCCAATTGTTTTCGGATCACTGTCTAAGGGTCTTGGTCTAGCCATTTTCTTATTATTGTGCAAATTCAACGGCAACAACAAAAAGGAGAAAAGGAATCAAAACGTCCAAAACCAAAGCAACGTTTAAATCACAACTTAATAACATATTACTGATCCTGTCAAATTCATTGTCAAATTCTTTTTTTTACTATATTTTACGGAACATTTTACATTTACATTTATTACTAATACACTAACAAAATTAATCGAAATTACGATTAAGAATTACGAAATTAATTAGGATTATTTTTATATACCAAGAAAAGAAAAACAACTAATAACTTTGACTGTTGTCGAATCAAATTAAAATTTTAAAATGTAATCAACGAAATTTAAAAAAAAAACCTTCCCAAGGGCGTGACCCTAAAGGAAAGGTATAAATAAACAAATCAAATCAATCAATTTCCGAAGGCTACGCCTTACTTTTTAAGGCCATCAAAACATAACACCTAGTCCTTGTAGTAGTAGGTGACGGATTTCCACCTTCAGGACTAACTATAAGGTCATTTTCATAAAAAAAACCTTGAGTTTTTATTTTTTATGTTACGCCAAAATTGTGTTTACAATAAACAAAAATATAACAAACATTTTTTCACAATTTTTTATAGTTGTAGAAAATTTTTATAGATTTTAGATCATTTCTAAGCCAATTTACGCCAATACGCTTTTACGTTTTGGCGTTATGTCATTACGCCATTACGCGTGATAGTCTGTCCCGAACAATCCGCTACCGAGCAAAAATTATTTCGACATAGGAGTCGGTAGACCTTACCAATTTTTATGTCTTGTCCCCACGCAAAACGTCTTCGGAAAAGCTCGTGAATGAGACTTGATAAAATTGGTAAACCGATGTAGTTCATTACGAACGTTTGTTATAAGACGTAAACCTCTATGACTATGACAGCACTGACAAGCTGTTCAGTTTTGCATTGGCGGTTGTATTGGGATTCCAATTTGACAAATCTAAGTTTTGTAGCAACGTAGATATTTGATTTAGGCAGTCATCTTTAATTATATCAAGATTTGTACTATTTTCAATCTTAAAATTTATAATCGAGAACAGTGATCAGATTTACTTGATTTCTAATTCCAAGATTTGAAACATTAGATTAGAAGTCTTTGTATATGCGTTGCCGGTTCTACTGCTAATCACACTATCAGCACCAACTAGTTGCCACAGGTAATGAAGCGATTGCAAAATCAATATTAAAATATAGGAGTATAAAAACCGTTGTTTTTTGTTGTGCACATGTTTGCACAAAATTTTCCAAAGTGCAAGCGGCATTGGATGCACACAAAGAAGATTTTCTTTTTGGCACTCTGAGTGTGATACAATGAAGGCTTTTCAAACAATAGTAGCTTATGAAGACGTTAGACTTAATAATGGTGGCCAGATGAGTGGTTAATTGAGTTCACAAACAGCCTAACAGGAATGGGACCCAAAATTCTATTACTATTACATTTTTAATGAATAGAGATGTTTCTCACATTCTTAAGTCAGTCGAAGAAAAATGTTTTCATTCATATTGAAAATGATGGTGTTACTACGTATCACAGTTTACTCTTTAAAGGGAATGAGAGTACCCGATTATTGGCAACTATGAAAACATGCTACTCTTTCTGAAGAGAAGTTGCCTTCTAAACTGGAAGATTTCATTGATCATTGAGATGTCGACAATTGTAAAACCGGTATTGTTGTGTTTGAAATCAATGTCAACTAAGTCAGGACTTAAGTAGCGTTAAAATTATTAGCTTTTGAATTTCCTCCAATTCCATACAGTATGAGTTGTATTAGAGATTTGAGAGGGAAATATACTTTAGTTTCAGCTCCATAAAAGCTAAAGCAGAAGAGAAATAATCGATAATTTTACGGATAATATGGTGGCTTAAATCGACAGTGAAGTTCTATTCAATTTTAATCAAAATTTAACGATAAACCATATCAATCATATTGTAGAAGAAGCATATCAGTGGATTACTCCAATGGTCTTTAGATGTATAAGTTAATTCTTTTTGAAAGCTCTCGTTATGAGTAAAGTTTAGTTTTTTTTAGTTTTTGTGCCTTTTAAGTTACATTTGCTCATTGAAAGAATCACTGTTTAAGTCTACAAGAGAGAAAGCAATGGAAGTGACTACAACGTAACTGATAATCAAGTGATCAAGATATCTGGGCCAATCGTAATTCACAGTTTGCTTTAACTTAAATTACAATAAGCCTACTATAGAGAAATCTGATAAAACCCACAAAGGCCCTGTTGCTTTGAAACCATTGTTTTGTGTTAAACGAAAAGGGACTATGGATTTCCCAGCCAAATGTTGCATACAAACTATGATAGAAATTAATGATCTTCAATTAATTTTAAATGGCATGGATCTACACTGTGGAGAAATTTGATTTGGCCGGAATTAGTTAACTTGGCTTAGGTATCATAAATTTTTGGCAAAAACCATAAAGGCGCTTACTGGTAATTGGTTTGATTTTCAAAGCTTAGTCAAAATGTCTTTTTTTGGAATAGTTGTAGACATGTGGCAGAAGGTTCATTATTATAGGATGAACCTAATTTTAGAATCTAAAATTCCATTGAATTTACACTTCAAAAATTTCAATTTCGAGTTATTATTTGGTTCTTAAAGCTGTAATTAAACGTAAAAATGTAAAACTGTAGACATTTAAAGTTTTGTCCCAGCATAAAAAACGCAAAAAAGCCTTACACTTTAAATTAATTACGCAAACTCCACCACTGTGACAATGCGTAATACGGAATTTGTTCTGACACATTTCATGTTAAATTGTTATATTTAAGTGTTTGTAAGTTTTCAAATTATTTGATGCTTTAACTTTTGAAAAGGATTTGCTGACTGACGGTGTGGCAGCACGCTCTTTAAACGTCACTCAAATTGCATTTTTCTTAACTCATTCACCCTAATTAATTAATCATATCTCTAAAATTCATGCTTGTACATGCTTTTGGTCTTTTCTGGTGAGTACTTGTCATATAAATAGAATTCTAGTGCACAATTTTGGAGTTTTGACCATTGTACCTTGCTTGCTTGTAATAGTGGAAGCAATTGAATTAAACACAACATTCTGTGCAGACTTATATAACTAAATTGAAAGGCATGAAATGTACAATTGAGATTCAATTGTAACTGTGAACATTTTAACAACTCTCCTGAACTACATATTTAACTTGCCTTCTTATCAATTACGTATATCTCGATTTTAAACTAGAGTATAAATGAAGTAAAAAATTTAATTACATTCGACTTGATTGCGGGAGATACGGAGCAACGATTTTGAAAGCTTTGATACGGAAAATCGCAAATGTTACTGTTGGCGATGTATGAAATCGCTATTATTTGCACTGGAGCTGTTGCATTTGTTTTGAACAGTGATCAGATGCTTTGCCATTTTTCTTCTGTCCAAATCTAAACGCACAGAAAACATGGAAGGGTTAGTCGGCCTTTACTTTCTTACAAATTTTTTACTGCATATGATTTTAATGAACAAAACGGAAGTTTTAGTTTCATAACTTAAATCCTTTTTTACATTCCAAATATTTTTACCACCATTTTTAAATAATTTAATAAAAAAAAGGTAATATAATTCTCATAAGAGATACTATGTACACACTAAAATGCAATATAACAACTACAACTATACAATAATGTAAACAAATCATCAATCCTTTGCCTAGTTACTTTCCGAAGGATAATTAATTGAGGTTTGACTTGACATGAGAAGTTTCATAAACGAGCCAACTAGTACAATTTGAAAAAACTAGGTTTTTTATTTTAACTCCTCTTTTTACTTCAATAAATAAATACAGCATCAATAAATAAATACTTCAACAAGATCCTCTTATGTCAAATACATAAATCAATAAACTTGTTATGAAAGTTAATTGTCTAAACTTACGTAAATCGCGTTGGATTTCTTTAGGAACCATATGCACACCAATGTGTTGAAGTTAGATTACAGCTGTGTTTATTAAGTTTGTAAAATACTTGCAACATGTGAACAACGATGCAGTTGCATTTATGACTGTTTCTATACTAATGCAAAACGTTATGCTACTAGCTTTACTGTGGAAATGAAATTTTGTTTCAGCTTTTTGTTGCAATAATAAATTTTAATACTTTGAACCCCAATTTGAAATATGTGTGCCTAATAGCAAGGAGTGCCTTGTACCCTGATCCATGAGTAATGAGTCTTGGTCTAAGAATAGGTTCAAAGTGGATTAAGAACAATAGCCCAAACTGGTTTAAGCTAGTTTCCTTATAAAAGGAGGCTAATGGAAAATTTCTGTTTAACCAAAACAAAACTATGCATTCATTTTCATCTCCGTTAAAGCACGTTAGAGTTAATTTTTAATTAACCCTAAGCTCCGCTTTGGACTAATTTTTTTTTAAACTTGAAAAAATTAGGCATAATCTTTATTACCAAATAATTCTAGTTGAATTCGAATAAGGAGATATAATTTGGTTTTATTCAATAAGGTTTGCAATAGGAAAAATGTCACATAGCCTAACCGACAAGCTAAATAAATACGGATTAAATAGGCTAAAAACTATACTGATTTACCGTCAACCCTTAGGCCTTCACTTGCAAATTAAGGCTTTCTCAACAATGGTCTACTTAAATCCTTGGAAAATAACTTAGCCTAGGGTTAAATTGAGTTGCAATTTTTATACACAGTAAAAAAAATTTCGCAATCTTTGAAGAATTGGCTAGCTAATTGTATGAGGCACAGTGAGGTTTGTAATGGTAATCAACAATAAGTATCACTGAACGTTAAGACAAAAAGAATTTAAAATTGCAAAATTGCATTTAGACTGCATTGCACCAAGCCTTGATTTCCTCAACATATTCAAGAATTTGTTCTATGCTAAAATTAAATAGCTGCTAATCTGGACAAAAAGTGTTTTTCATCTGCTCTAAACTTGAAACGCTAAATGGTATTATTTGCACAAGCACTAATTAACGGTATATTCTACTTACTATTTACCGTCATTTGTTAATACGCTTCAGGCACCATTGTACTTAGAAAGTTCTCCTGTAGGAAAAAATACGGGATTGTAGGCTAAAGTAATGCCGAATAACATTCACACTTTACTTTATATTTTATGTTTAGAAAGCAAATGTTTTTTTTTTATAGAAGAAGCTCTTGAAACACAGTAGAATAAACCAGAAAAAGAAAGCTATTTGCGTCATGACATTGGCGAGTATGGAGTCTTGCATCGTAACTTTGCTTACGTAAAAATAAATTATTACTTTAAATTTTAAAATTCAGTCACTTTATCTACTTCTATGTAAATAAAGTTACCAAGCACCACACTTTTTCATAGTCAATGCAATAATGCAAATAATGTTTTAATTGTTGTAACTAATTTCTAGCCTTGGTTTCTTAATGACATAATATTTGCTAGTATTCGGCTTGCAAAGTATGCCCACTTGCAGAACTAACACATCTACTTACAAAAAAATGATACTTTTTAGTAAAGCATATACGATACGATATACGATATCGATATACAATTATAAGATAGTAAAAAACTACTTACAAGACTGACAAATTTATGTACCTAATCACAAGAATAGGTTAAAATAGTATTCACAATAAATCAAATTTGCTACAAATCACAATGTCTGAATTACCCATCTACATCAACCATTTTTTTTACAGATAAGTGGCATTTCAATTTGTTCTGTATTCATCAACCTTTTTTTTAAGAAAGAAGGTGCTTATGCAAACTTTTTAAGCAGCAACCTTTGGCAGTCTTGTGTTATTAATCGAGGTAATCTTAGGTGTGTAAATTTGTACATACGTAAGTATCTTGTTGGTCAAATGTTTTGTCTGAAAATGTATTGTGATTTGCATATTGCTGAAGCCTTGGAGCCATTTAAACTTCTGCAACAGTTTAATCTACTAGAAATGCCCACTAGTACAAAACTGCTAACATCAAAATTTTTATTAGATTACTGTTTCAAACATGGTAGAGTCAGGTGTCTTTTGAAAAATTGCTTAAATTTATGCGCCTTAAATGTAAATAGATGAAATATGTCGTTTATAACTCACAAAATGTTGAAATGCTTTGGTGTTATCCGAAGGCACTGTTTGCAATTAACTACAAATTCAGCAAAAATTCAAACTCAAGTGGAACAAAATTCCAACTCGAAATTAATATTTATGAAGCATTATTTATTTATGAGCCTTGTAAGGAATGGTAAGGAATTTTAAAAGGCACGTATTGACAACTCGTTGTTTTTTATTTTTGTTGGAGGGAGTGGGCACCTATTGTAGGTGGCAGACTCACGCCGAGCATGCGCTAAATGGAATATTTTGACTACTACTTGTACAGCAATAATTTTTTTCTGCTTGCTTCCAAAGCACATCGAGTCTTATTGAATTGATGTCTAATATGATGTTTAAAATCTTTACATAAAGAAGTACCGAGCACGTAAAAGACAAATTTAAGTGAATACCTTTGCTCTGCTACATCTCTAATAATAACAAAGAAAACCTTATAAATAGTTCTTTTTACTGCTAAAAACAGGAGTACATACTTATTGTCTTAATTTACCTATAGTGAAAAACAAATGATCAAATTCAGCCCCTTACAAATAATTACAATCACTTACCCTGCTCCAAGAGAATTTACACCAAATTGTTTTTGTTACTCAAATTGCATGTTTTGCTATTCAAGGCCAAGGAGAGGGAAAATCCTGTTCAGTTTTTTGATTTATTAAATTTTTCACCATTATTCAGATACTTTATAGTACTCTTTTTGAAGCAAAATTTATTTAAATTTACTGGGATTGAAGAGACTAAGAAGTGCCACTAGGATAGAATTTCGAATTTTTCTATGTTTTGTTTTAAGGAAAAGTAAAAAACGAAAACATGTAGAATTTATGTGACTATACCGTCTATTAAAGTGTTAAGTTTCAGAATCTATCTTGCAAAACAATAAGAGCGAAGTTTATTTATTGTCTTCTGATCAAGGCTGACCTATTGGAGGCGTATTTCAGCCTGCGGAGCCCTAGGAAGCGATGATGTGTAGATTTCCAGGTATTGAAAGTGGCACTAGGAGGAAGCGTTTACCAAGTTTCCCAAAATACTTTTTCTAGCCAAAGCTGCGCAATTTTACTTCTAAGCTTTGAATACATTTTGTTACTTTAAAGTTGTTACATGACTGATTTTATTTTTTGCACAGCAAATTATTTTTAATGATAGAATTTATATTTATAAGAACAGGGGCAGGTGTTAAGGCAACTAGCAAATATTACCACGCACTTTCTACATTAAATTTAATTTCTTTCAAATTTGAAACTTTTGAAAGTGAGACTTTTGCGCCAAGTACCTTTATTCAATTTTGCACTTTCTGGTTAATCCCTCGGTTGATAAGTACAGTCTTAAAAATAGGCACATCCTGAATTTGAGTATAATATTCCAAACTGCATCAGCCACGACTGCGCCATAACACATACTTAAACATAATACCGCTAGGGTAAGATGTAATTCTAAGTTAGGGAAGAACTGTTGAAGGCTCATGTGGAACGATGACTTGAAAAATCTTTACTAAATGACGTTGAAAATTTTAGATTTTTGAGATTAGGGTTACAATTAGAGAGGCATTTTTAATTTTTAACATTCACCACAGGTTAATTTTCTCAGGTCACATTTGTTCATTTTATTACTGAAACTATTTCACCTGCTTAAGTGCACAATCGGTTATTTCCTCCTACTTTAATTATAACTGAAAATTTTATACAAATTGTAAATAGACAAAATTACAACCGTTTTCCATCATAGTGTACAACATATTTTTAATAATAGTATCATTAAACTAATATAATAATTGCGATAAAATACTTACAATACTAATAAACAATTCTACTGTAAAAACAACCAGAATTATCTTCTAGACTAATTTACCAGTTGCCACACCGTCAAACAGTTTACATATTGAACAGTTTGTTGTAATGGAGCAGTCAAATATTCTTTGAATTGAATTAATTAAAAATTCAAAGAGCTTACTGTCATGCACACTGTCTAAAAGCAACGATTTTACTAATTTTTTTCAGAAATAGTTGATAATTGAAATAAAAATAATTGAACAATTAATTAACAACTGCCCAGCCACCTTCTTTTGATAATATGTAATTACAGACAACCACGTTTAACCTTGTATTAACTTGTGCCAGGGTTCTTGTCAGCGACAGGGAGCCTTTTTTCATGGCTGTAGTTCACATATCCTCACTGTCTATGCGTAACGGTTGCAGAAAAAACAATCTTCAACCCACACTTTTCAGCTCCACAGATGGGCATTCAAATAAAAAAAAAGTTGATTCTTTTTTAAAAGGTGAAATGTGGGAGCAAGGGATTGCTCCTCATTATCGCTCCTTTGCCTTTAAAAAGTCAATGTTAAAATGTATGACCCTACCCTGTGGCCTAACCTAAACCTAAATTTTTTAAATAAATAAAATAATAAAATTTAATAAATTTTTGTCATTTAAAAACTTTGGTATTTGTTGTTTTTTACTATTTCGGTACCCATGTTAGTAAAATCTTAAGAAGCTAAGGATTTCCGAATATTTGGATGTTTTGGATTTGATTTTGTGTTTTTCATAGCCAGCATTTTGTTCACTATCGATGGATGATAATCGAATTATGAGTTAAATGTAGCTGATTTTCTGTTTGTGTGTTATAGTTATCTTGTTAAATATTCTGCTGTCGTTATCATGGAATTTTTAACCTGAAGTACTAAGCGACATAACCAATGAAGAACATTTGGAATTATTAGCGAATCGTATGAGCGGCGGATCAAAGTGTCCTCGAGAACCAGGTTTTGCATGAAGACACAATTTAACCTTAACCATATTGTAATGAATTTACGTCACAAGTTAACAAAGTCTTAACAGATTGGTTTCGTAAGGAAAAGAGTAATCGCAAAGGTACAATGATAACAGTACAGTTAGTGCCCAAATACTTTCCAGCTTGCGTTTCAAACTGGATAACATGGAACATGTGAAAGATTTTTGAATTAATCCCCGTTTTTCCTGTATAACATATAACATATTTTTTATGTCTCGATTAACCACTGAATCCATTTGTTGTTGAATAAATTAAGACCGTGGACTTTCAAGCCTGTATCTCGTCAGAGGAGAAATATTACTTTGTAAGCATCATTTTAGCTTGGTTATTTGCAAAACATTGCACCACAAATGACCCAATAAAAATATTCTCAAGCTAATCGAGGTAAATAGGAATACTACCGTAAGTTGCCTTGACATCGTATATTTACTTCAACATCAATCGTTTTCCAACAGTGGTTTACAATTAACGGATCAAGCAGCGTCAGGACTACTACTCTAGCCAATAATTCAAAACAAGCAGACTTCAACGACACTAAAGAAGTGAGTTGATATTTGTGTAATTTACAAATTCGACTTATTTAATTTCATGTATAACCTCCTAAGACTAATACTGATAGTTATGTTTTTAAAACTGTAATTACGTTTATTTTCTATTCTCCTCGGCCGTTATTACAACCTGAAAAAATTCTCCAGCGGTATCATGGACAACTGAAAAACCACTTACGTTGCATTTTAAAAATCGTAGCAGTGGATATGGACTTTCTGGTCACCTTGTTGTACACATTTTGATAATTTAGGCGACAGCTATGTAAGAAGATTTTCTAATTGAGTGTTATATGTTTCTACTAAAATCACTACAAAGCTTTTGTTCAAAAGCTTTAACTTTGACCAGAAGCTTTGTAATATATTCTTACGTTTCAACTGTTCGTTTGGCGTGAGCCCTAAGGAGCAGAATATTAAATCTAGTCTAACCTAATATCAGTACAAAGTGTTGAATGATTACTTAATTTATTATCCTTGCTATTTCATAAAAGGAGGAATATAATTTTTAGACAAGTTGTTGGAAAACTACATCAGCGAAATGCCCGCAATTGCTCTCTCTTTTGCGGAAGCAAAAGTAGTGCTGCGACATCTATTGCATAACCAAACAAAAGACGGAGATTACGTGGATTATCAAGCTGAAAAAGTGTTAATGATTCAAAATGTAGAAGCTGAGGTTGATCGCATGGTGTGCAGAATGTAAGTTTTTAAGTATACTTTCGAGTTGTAACTTAATCAATTTCCATCCATACCCTGTGTTGTACTGTTCTACTATTAAATCTTTTGATACTCTAAATGGTAAGCCCTCTTCCTGTCGACGTCACCGATTTTAACTCTGCAGAAACCATCAAAAAATTTGAAAACCTGTGTGAATTGGGTTTGAAAAAACATTTTATCCCTGTGCTTATACCTCAAAAGGACGAAAATATTTAGATGTGTGTTCCGTACCCTTTGGATGGGACGGAATGTTATTGTGGTTAATTTATTGTTTCTATACTTTTCAAACTGTACCCTGGAAACAATCTGAGTATTACAATTAAAACTATGTATTAGTCACGATAATATAGCTGGTTGCAACAGCCCAGCATTATATCCATGACGTTATGTAAAAATTTAATTTTGATGTCAGAGACCTGACAAAAATTTGATGTCGGCTGGAATACTTATTTTTTTTTGTGATATGGATACAAAAAAAAGTACACGCGCTCTCGCTCTCGTTACCAACACACTTCTCCACAATACCCTAAACACTCTCAACTAAGCTCCCATGACTTTCCTTCAATACTTCATGAAAAATAGTGTATTATGTCATTAATGAAACTAACTTCATGTTACAAAATAATTAAGTACTCATGTTACTTGCATGAATAACTACAGCTTGCAAACACAATTTAAAAAACACAGTCACTGCAAGCCAGACTTATTGTAATCGTACGATACAGTAAATGATTAACAAATTTAGTTTTAAACATAAATGAAATATATTTTTGTCTTGATTGAAAACTTGTTTTGATATTTAGTTAATGAAAAACATTATTTTTGAAAATAATAAGCCAATTAACCTCAGAAATTAACTAGTTAAACTAATTAACACTTGTTACTTATCTCAAATCAAACACAGTTATCATCTCCTCAATTTACTTTTAGAATCATATTTTCGTGTTTTGAATTACAACAAATTGACAATATACAAAACGTGTCACAATAATGTTACTTTTGTGTCATTTTAAAAATTTAATGAAAATGACGTACTACTTGAATTATTAAAACGTCATTAACGTGACAAATAAATAACGTTTTCAAATTATGGAACTTTGACAGATTATTTGCGTAGTGTTCTGGACATTATACAAATCTGATGTAATAATGACAGTAATGCTCAAGAAATTGTTTCCAGGGTATATTTTGATTACTTTCACAGTTGGATTACCTGCTCGTTTACGCATAAATCCGAAGGTCGAACTGGGAGTGATCTATTGCAACCATTGCGATTCGGAGGATATGGCTAATTAGTTAGGTTATAGCTCCTTAAAATTTTGCCTATTTATGATAGTTAACACAAAAACTATTTAGTGCTTCCACAGAATGGGGAGCTTTTGGAAGAGCAGAGGAGAGAGGTTGTGCACAAGCAGTTCCTATAATTAAAACATTAGCAAACTTAGTGAGTTGTGCTCACAGTTTAAAATGCCACTCACGCCAG
>VYYI01001552.1:0-18854 GCA_021029175.1 Bilobella aurantiaca
GGGCCCAAGTTCCATTCATCAACATGGGATCCTTCTATTGATTTAACCAACAAAACCGTGGCAGTAATTGGCAGCGGTGCTTCAGCCGTTCAAATTATACCTCAACTAGTTCCCAAAGTAAAGGAACTGCATTGCTATCAAAGGAAACCACCTTGGGTGATGCCTAAAGGGACTTTTAAGTACCCTCCCCTCATCAAATGGGTCTTTGCCTACATCCCCTTACTCTTAACCCTCTATCGATGGCTTCTGTTCTGGAAAATGGAAATATTTTACCCGGCCTTGAAAAAGGGCACAGTTTTGCGACAACTTGGTAACTAGATACCCCATAAAACATAGGTTAACTTTTTAACCAAACTAATTTTCTTTAGCAAAATGGCACGCACGTCGACACATGCAAAAGCAAATTCCACACCAGGAAATGGAACTTCTGCGGAAGGTGACCCCTAAGCATCGTTTTGGATGCACGCGCACAATTGTATCAGATGACTATTTACCAGCCCTGGCTAACCCAAAGGTCACGGTGCACGATGACCCAATCATCGACATCACCTCAAGTTCTATTCAAACAAAACTGGCAGGAAAAATTAACTTTGACGTAAGTTTTCCCAAAAAAAATAAATCGAAATGTACTAGTCTTCAGGATCTGTTTCAGGTATTAATTCTAGCTACAGGATTTCATGTTCAAGAATACTTTGCCCCCATGTCAATTATCGGGGAAAATGGATTTGACCTCTTGAACGCTTGGATTCAAGGGAGGCCGAAGGGCTACTTGGGAATTGTCACCAGTTCGACTCCTAATCAGTTTGGAATGCTTGGTCCGCATACGGGCCTTGGACACAATTCTGTCATTTTCATGGCCGAGTGTCAGATGACCTATATAGTGGAACTTATTCGGGAAATGATGGTTCGGGACGCAAGGGTTCTAGAATTGAAGGGATCAACGGAAGACGAGGAATTGAAGATTCTTGATGTGCAAATGGCCATGATGGTTTGGGGTCACGGCGGTTGCGGTGGGTCATGGTATGAAAACGCTTCTGGCCTCAATACCACCCTCTGGCCATGGTCCTGTGTCAACTACTGGAAAAGAACTAGGAAACCTGATTTATTCTAAATTCAATTTCTACCAAAATCCTGTAAAATTGTCCAAAATTGACCTCTTGAACAACAATAAGGCAGATTCGCAGGCACAAGCATTAGGCTAGCAAGCTGAAATGATTTGCTATAAAATACATAATTTTATATATAAAAAAAAGCTTAAGATAGAATTAATAACAATTTTAGAAAATTAAATTTAAGTAATTCAGGCTAAACATATTGAGTTGAGTTTCCTGCTGCAGAAAATGTGTAAAAATTATTATACTCGAGCAAACAATTTGTTTGTACGTCAAGAAGATTAATAATTTAGAATAATTTAAAATTAATGTACTTGAACTTATTAAATACTGCACGAATAGAATGCAAGAATATTGTTTTTCATGTTAATAAATTGTATTTTGTAAATGGGACTTTGACTGCATACCTTTGCAAGCAACCATCTAAAAGCGTCAGACTGCGTGGCGCCACTATTAATAGCGGGAAGTGAAATTGACATTGACATTCCACTTCTCAGTGATTTCATTTTTATTGATTGAGTATGCATCAACGTCAGGTAAAAATAAATTTCTTAGGAATTAATTAGTCATCTCATCAACAGTCAACAGTACTTAATCCATAGGTGAAGATTCCAGATGCAGCCATTATTCTACTGTTCAAAGAAACCTGAACCAAAAGTATTAAGGTAATCAATTATTCTAACTTCGATATTCTTAATTTAGGAATCTTAATTAGGGGTATCAAAGTAAACCCTAATGAAATTGTAAAGGATTCCATTTTCTAAAGAAAACACGCGTTTCATTTATTACATAAGTTATCAATAATCGCTGATAGATTTTCTGTAAGAAAGTTGTGTGCTGTTTGCGTTGTGATACTTATTGTTTCTTAAAACCTTTTTGCAGCCGGTTTTGACAAGTGGGGAGTTGGAGGAGTTGCTGGAAGAAGGATATCGATACACAAGAAGCGCCCGGCTCGTGTCGTTCATGATCAGGAGAAAGCTGAGATCCATTTTCTGAATCTGAAAATTTGGCCTTTCACCGATCCGACTGAATGAATCGATAGAGACTGCCTTAGTCCAGGGCGGTGCGCCTCCTCACCGTTTATTCCCATCTTTTCTTTTCCTATAATCCCATATCCTTCCCTAAAACTCCCGTTTCTTACCTATTAGGTCTACCGCAGCTCGAGCCTTAACTTCCATTCACACTTCCTCACCGCTTGCCTTCTGTCACCAGTTCGGAAGCTCCAGGCTTTCGGATTCAACGAGAAAAAAAAAATCAAGTCTGTTTTTAACTTTCTTGAATTCCATTTTCAAGACGGTTCAGATTCAGGAGTTTTGATCAGTTCAGGCTTCATCGTTCAAGCCTCATTCAAAATCGAGCCAATAACAGAAGACGTCATAGTCTAATTCCTAAGTTGACAACTTGACGTCATAGTGTCTCTAATCTTCTTCCTCCGAACTCTCAACCTCGCATTCAACTTTCAGTAGCCAAAAGCCAACTGCTGCTGGTTTGGATTTCTGCACCACCAATCAAGGGCAGCTGACTATCATCGTCTTGTCTATCTATCCTAGTCTTTCCGAAGTGTTACCAATGAAGACGTAGTAGCTGTTATTATAACAAGAATTTCACGTCTGCAAGAATCCGGTAACAGAGTTTTCAGTTTGGAAGGCATAAATACTTACTACAAACAAATCCAAGTTAAGGTGCTCCACCCGAGTCAGACATTCTTCTAGTGACCCTTTAAATGCCCTTTGGACTCAGAATGTCCAAGAATAGTACGAGTGGGAGCAGTAGCAATACAACTGCACCTACACCAGCACCAGCGCCGGGGTTCTATACGGTGGAAATTGGTGACACGAAATTTACCATACTTAAGCGATACCAAAATCTAAAGCCCATTGGTTCGGGGGCGCAAGGCATAGTATGGTAGGTCCATGCAACTTAATTAATGCCAACAGTTTTTTTAAAGCTACTAGAAGTCCTAATTTAAAAAAAATGATTGAATTTTAGTTCAGCTTACGATACCTGCTCAGGTGTAAACGTGGCTATCAAGAAGCTTTCACGACCGTTTCAAAATGTGACGCATGCCAAGAGAGCCTATAGGGAGTTCAAACTGATGAAGTTGGTCAGCCATAAGAATGTAAATAAATAAGTGTAAATCGTTTAAGCGAAAATTGGTTACTGAAATATGAAAAATCCATTGATCCTTATTCGTTTTGTAGATAATTGGCCTTCTCAATGCATTTACACCACAGAAGTCCCTGGAGGAATTCCAAGATGTCTACTTAGTAATGGAACTTATGGATGCCAATTTGGGTCAGGTTATCAATATGGACCTGGACCATGAGCGAATGTCCTATTTACTTTATCAAATGCTCTGTGGAATCAAACACTTACATTCAGTTTTAATAATTCACAGGTAAGTTTTGGGAAATGGCATTTAAGTATTGGCTTGAATTATAATGTTGAACTGAACTTGAATTTTTCTGTTTGTTGATTTTATTCCAGAGATCTCAAGCCCTCTAATATCGTTGTGAAATCAGACTGTACATTGAAAATTTTGGATTTTGGGCTAGCTCGGACAGCTGGAACAAGTAAGTTTTTCAAACATTCATGTCAAAGCAAACACGTCCTGTTTACAAAAACGAAGATAACTCGCCACGACCATTTTCTTGTTGGCGGCATTGGCGTCGTTTTGTTTACTTGTCTTTGCTGGCCATGAAATGTCTTTGCATGCGCAATTATTGCGTTGGCGGTCTCAGAAAAGAGTAAAATAATTTTTATGGCCACTTAACGCGACCAAAGTCATTATAACAGTTTCTCTACGAAATTACACTTTCTCACCTTCGCCTAGGTTTTCAATGTTGATGGTAATGAATTCTTGTATTTTCATTGATTTCTTTTCAGCCTTTATGATGACCCCCTATGTGGTGACGAGGTACTACAGGGCTCCAGAAGTGATTCTGGGAATGGGGTACACGGAGAACGTAGACATATGGAGTGTTGGATGTATCATGGGAGAAATGATACGAGGTGGAGTACTTTTCCCGGGAACGGATCACATTGATCAATGGAATAAAATCATTGAGCAATTAGGTAAGTATTTGATCATTTCGTTATTTCAAAATGGAATATAAAACATATTTATGGAATTTTAATTTTAGGCACTCCACATGTGGATTTTATGAGAAGACTTCAGACAACAGTTCGAAATTACGTTGAGAATCGCCCTCGCTTTGCAGGTTATTCTTTCGAGCGCCTCTTCCCTGATGTCCTCTTTCCCTCGGATTCGTCCGAGCATTCGAGACTGAAAGCAAGTCAGGCGCGTGACCTACTTTCCAAAATGTTAGTTATTGACCCCGAGCGACGGATCAGTGTCGATGAAGCTCTGCTTCATCCTTACATCAACGTCTGGTTTGACGAGTCAGAGGTCAATGCGGTAAGCCTCGTTTTCATCCTTATTTCCTAGGAATCATTGTAAAACATTTATCAAAGATGAATCTTTCTTTCTAGCCGGCACCAGGTCCTTATGATCACTCCGTGGATGAGAAGGAGCATACAGTGGACCAATGGAAGGACCTAATATTCTCTGAAGTTATGGAATACGAGCTCTCCCATTCCAATGAGACCTTGGCCAACAATGCAAGCAACACACACAACCAGCAGCAGCAGCGGTGAAGATGAATTTGCCTAATTTGTTAGGCCCAGGGGTCAACATATTAAAGGTTAAAGCTATTCACTGCGCTATCCCTAAGTCCTAATTTGTCTAGCTGTGAGACATGCAGATGCCATGGAGTCATAAAAATTTAGGTTAGGTTTGGTGGTCAGAACAAAGTATTGGATACATACTTAAAATCAGTTGCAATGTATGATAATCGACTAGCTTTGTATTTCTTAAAACGGTTTAGTTTTTAATCATTTTGTTTTGTTAATTAGTTTTAAGTCGACAAAACGTCTAGAAGGAGCGTCTAGTGTTTGAGGAGTGAATTTGCGATGGTGAGGTACAATTACTTTTCAGACAAAATAAAAACAATATTTGACAGTTTTGACCATGTAAAAAAACGCTCGACGCTTCCGAAATTGAGGGCAATTTAGCTGCCACACTTAATGCCTTTGAGGCAGAGCCTCATAATTTTTTTCCAAGTAAAGGCGGAGTAGGTGGTTAAGCAGGTTTCATTTTATGCATTTTGCTAAAACTTTTGGGTTCACTGGGAGGAAAGAATAACAAAAAAGCGTGTGGAATTTTTCGAGTAATTTTTTTTGCAAGTGTGCGGATGATTCTAAGCAGATTAGCATAGCGATTATTGTAAACTAAAAAAGTTGTGCTAGCATAGGGCTTGGAGATACCTATTTGTTTTGTGGGTGGGTTGTGGATTGTGGAGTTGTTAGATGATTACGCCTTGGTACTTGTCCATTAGTCATCCGCCTATCTTCCCACTTTCTCAAAATTAGATAATTCCCTTTCTCCTATTGTAATTCTAAAACTAATTATTACAAATTAAAACAAACTTTCCCATTAAAAAGTGAAATTGACCAAGTATTTTAGGGCACGGAAACAATGGCGGGGCGTTTCTACCGCGTAGAAATAGGAAACAATACGACTTTTACGACGCTCGAGCGATATCAGAACCTAGTTCCGCTTGCGACCGGAGCTCAGGGCACTGTTTGGTAAATGACCTCAACCTAAGATGAAATTTTTGTTTACATTTAATATGGGAAGATTAATTAGAGGTGTGGTAATTAGTTCCGGTGTTGATACCTACACGGGTATGAAAGTTGCAATAAAGAAGCTCTCCAGGCCCTTCCAGAATGTGACGCATGCCAAAAGGGCCTACAGAGAAATTAAGCTAATGAAGCTTGTCAATCATAAAAACGTAAGACAAACAAATTACAACAATGTTTAGAGTTTTCCGAAAAATGAAAAGTTTGAAATTGAAAAGTTAATTGGTAAAAATTAATAATTTAAGATAATTGGTCTCCTCAATGCATTCACACCCCAACAAACTTTTGAAGATTTCCAGGACGTGTACTTGGTCATGGAGCTCATGGACTCGAGCTTGATTCAGGTAGAATTATTTCTAAAAGTAAAGCAATAAATCAAGTAATTGACTTGTTTTAATTGGTTAGAAAATACGAAAATTATAAGTAGTACTTAGTTGTGACAGGTAGTGTCAATGGATCTGGATCACGAGAAACTGTCGTACTTACTATATCAAATGCTATGCGGAATCAAACATATCCATAGTGCTGGAATAATTCACAGGTAAGTTTTACCTGAGCGTATAATTTCCAATGCTGTTATTTTTGTTTTATTAGTTGGGTATTTGAACTTTAAATTAAGCATTAATTCAATGACAACTTAAATCGTTCAGCAAAGCGTAGTACAAAATTAGTTGGCTGATGATTACGTACTACGACCAATGCTGATTTAAAGCTCAAGATATTAGTTCGCAGCTTTAAAAATTTTTTTTAAAAAGCAAAAACTAAAAATTAATTAATCAAACTAGAAATTAAAAATTCATGGTATTTCCTGAAATTATTTTACGTTTATTAATTTTTATAGAGATCTGAAACCGTCCAATAATCGGTGTCAAACGAGACTGTACCCTTAAAATTTTGGACTTTGGCCTTGCCAGATCAGCAGGTTCAGCGTTTACAAAGACGCCCTATGGTAAATACACGCTATTGTAGTATTTTCTTTAGCTAATTTCTATTTTAATTAATTAAGATATGAATAACATTATTTAAACAAATGATTTTCACTCAAGTGGTTACACGCTATTATCGCAGCCCTGAAGTAATACTTGGCATGAACTATACTGAAAGGTGAATTAAACCTTCAAACACGTTTTGAGACAACATTTAGTAATTGAAAATTGTTCAAAACAGCGTGGATATTTGGAGTGTGGGCTGTATCATGGGGGAAATGATTCGTGGAAGCGTCCTTTTTCCAGGATCGGACCATATTGATCAATGGAATAAAATCATTGAGCAGCTAGGTTTGTTTAAATTGATTTGTTTCTATGAATTGGGAATTTTTTAAATCGTGTAATTTGAACAGGAACTCCAAGCAAAGAATTTATGAACCGTTTGATCTTCAACGTTCGGCAGTACGTCGAGAACTGTCCCAAGTACCCAGGCGTTTCCTTTGAAACACTGTTTCCAGATGCACAGTTCCCTTTAGATTCTTCGGAGGACCCACGGCTCAGCATCTTCCAAGCACGTGACCTCCTCTCCAAAATGCTGGTCATTGACCCCGGAAATAGGATCAGCGTCAATGAGGCCTTAAGACATCCGTACATCAGCGTTTGGTGCGACGAAGCAGAAGTGAATGCTGTAAGGTCCTCTATTAATTTAATTTTGCAGTCTTTCGTCTATTTTTTATGTCACCTCATATAACCATTTTCTAAAATTTAAAGCCACCGCCTGCTTCATATGACCACTCAATTGACGACACGCCGCGAGCCGTGGATCAATGGAGACGCCTTATTTATGAAGAAGTGATTCAAATCCAGGCGGACAACGCTAACTGACATTTCTGCGTGGCAGCATTACTCTATAACCTAAACTTTGTCTTCCACTAATAATTTTTAAGTTCCAAATAATTTTCTAAATAATGACAGCAGAGGGGTGTGGCCAGGAAAAAAGTTTATTACTTTATCAATATTTTTGAATTGAGTATTTTGGAATATTTGCCATTTAGGCTTTAAATCTCAAGTGATAAAATGTGCACCTCACTGCTCATCTTTGTAGAATCTTCGCATGACTGCTTTGTAGAGATTTGTAAATGCGTAGACGCTGATGCTTAAGATCATAACGAGGACAATTGCGAAGACCGTGGACATGAGGGAGCCGTTCACGGTGCCCTTGGTACATCCCGGCCTGTCTCCATCAAAGTCATCAACGAGATTTCGAAGCGTTTCCAGCTCTTCGTAGACGCTGCGTGCATTTTACAATTTTCAAAAAAAAAATCTTCATAAATTGTTTCAATGTTAAAAAATACAAATCCTTCTCATCGTATTCTCACATTACGACGGGCAAATTGCCTTTCGAGCGAATTGAAATTTAAATAAACCAAAATTCTTTTTTTTCTATAACTTTAATTTTTTGAAGAATTAATTTTTGCTTGTAATTACTGTTTTCACTTACCCGTTATGCGAATGATCGTTTTCGGAATGTGGAACCCTTTTTCGGCTCATACCAGCAGCACCCATCATCTCAGCATCCGGTCTGTAGAATTCTGAAAAATTGAATTAAAAAATTTTTAAACGGAGGGTTTCAATAACGTACGTAAAAACGGACTTAACTACCTGTAAAATTTTTGTCTGACCTTCGTATCGACTTTTCTGATTCATCTCCCCAAGCGTTTCGGAATTTTCTCTTGAATGGGAAAGCAGATCTGCAGGGAATGGATGAAAAAGCCGAAAAGAGATCTTCTTCCTTCATATTGATCTAGATTGGCGCAGTAGAGGCGTCGTCTTTCAAATCTGTACATTTTAAGCAACCATCTGAGCAGACGTGGAAAAAAGCGTTTTGTCATTAAAAATCTTCTATCCATCGAGCGGATATCATTTTATTTTAAAACAAAATATTCACAAAGTTATACAAAGTTTCTCACTGACTAGAATTTCCATTTTTTTCGTCCAAATATGGCTAAGTTGAATTCTAAACGCAGGATACGCTACCCTTCCTGCCGCTAATACAAATGGCAACTACGAGAACACGATTGTTCGAAAAATTTCCTGATTCGTCCATTTATAGGCACTTCATTTTTTCAATGGCTTTTGAGGCGTAACCTAAAAACACTGCGAATGAGTTAGAAAAAGATTCAAGATGAGTAAGACGAGAAAGTGAGATTGAGGTCTGAAGTCGTAACCTGGGGGCTAATTGCTTTAAGTACTAATTGCTAATTAATCACTTCCTTGGTTGTCTAAATAAATTGTTAGTGCCATATTTGTAGAAGAAATGAGAATCGTCGACGCCATTCACATCCGGCCCATCCAAATCCAAATTATTCAAAACACTTTCACTTTCATCGAAAAAGCGAGGACTCCGATTGAAGGAAATTCGCTCTGGCATACTGTCATCAAAGTAGCACTTGCACACGCAACAAGAAGGAAATCGAAACCTAGAAGGTGGAAATTAAAATATGTTTAACTTTAATTAATTAAAATAGTTTAACAATTATTAAACAAAATATTAAAGCAAGGGGCGAGATATGATAAGGTACATTAAGAACGAGAAAGCTTTCAAGTTAAAAAATGTTTAAAAATCTATGAGCAAAGTTTTTTTTTTGTCATATAGATCAGGTTTGCAACAATAATTAATTTAATTTTAAAAATGCAAGAAGTCTTTACCAATCAGAAAATATTCCACGACATTCGTTCTGAGGGTCAAAGGCAAGTAGCCGGTGGAGACGATACTGCTGTTCACACCTGTAAAGCGGTTAATTTGCGGTTAACTTAAATCGATTAATCAAGGTTCTCCGAATGAGCTTATTAGTACTTTTTCATACCTGCAACCATCCCGACAGTACATTTGCCTGTGCTCATTTGTACATTTTTCCCAATGAATATACTGCTCAAATGGATAGAGATTCAGGAGGGCGAGAACTTCCCCACGCGTATTATTGGCCCAGTAGGGTGCCACAACTTCCTCCTTGACCGGACAGGCATTTCTAAAAATGAAGATTTAAAATTTTTAGAAGTTTGAATTAATTATTATATAATTAGTCAAAATTAAGTGTAATGCCTACACTCCGACGCGGTTAGTCGTCCGTACTCGAGGCTCTTCAGTGGTTGTGGTAGTTGTGCTACTTTTTTCAAAGTCTTGAAATAAAACTTGGCCGCCATCATTTCTAGTTTTTTGGTCCTGTTCTGAATTCGGCTCCACCTTACTGGTAGCGGCAGGAGCGGAAGCATCCTGTAGAACTTCAATTACTGCAGCAGCGTCAGCAAGCACAACAGCAGCGATATCGCTCACAGTTGGTATTGTTGTTTGGGCCGGAAGATCAGTAGATCCAGGTATTTCCGACGCAACGTTTTCAGCGTTCTCTTTGTCCAACACGGGCTCCGCCTCCTCAGTTGTGGTGACCAAGTCCTGAATGGTTGTAAGAGAATCGCTCTCTTCCGCTTGACCACTACGTCCAACTTCAGCGTCGTCCGCGTTACTTGTAGATTCGCTGTCGCTGCTTGAATTCGTTCTGCTTTCTTCTATGGAACTGGTAACAACAATGGTGGGAACGCTTTCGGTGGTGACATAACTGCTAAGGGTCATAGCGGGGTCAAATGTTGTCATTGGTTTAAACATGTCGCCGAAGTCACGAGACTCCTCCAAATGGTTGCTTTCTCCTGCGAATTCCATGCGCAGGACTGAAAGTTGACGTACCTCGCCGTACATTCGGCGCATGAGGCCTTGATTTTCAAAAACGAATCGTCGAACGGAATGCCTAGAATTTTCAAACTTACAAATAAAAACAAAACAAGGCTAAATTATATAAACTATGGATTATAGGAACCATTATTAATTAATGATGTACTGTGAATGTAAATTAATTCAGATTGGCAAATGTATTTACAAGTTTTGTTGCATTTTCAGCACGAAGCTGATTAGACGAAAGACGAGGAGTATTGATTTTTGTTTCTGTTTTCATACTGCTTTTCAATACTTTCTCTACTGCTAAATTTCTAAATTTTCTACTGCTTGAATTTCTAAAGTTTCTACTTCAAGATGCTACACATAATTTCATTTTTTTTTGGTGGAACAGTACCATGGGTAGGTGGGTCCTGGGAGCGTACACCAACTGTCCTTGGAGTGGTCCATGGTGTCGCAGGGTGGCTGGGCCTGTTGACGAGATGACCTAAATGACTTGACAGGCCTTGCGCAGGTCATGTACTCATCTTGTCCATGGGCCTTGGTAATGAGTCCTAATGACCAAATGGCCAGCAGCACCTGTTTGTACAGTTACCAATCAGTATTTATCAAAAATTATTTCCAATTGACGTCCCCAGAATTCCCCACAATCGGAGGGAAGGAGGCTCCTGACATTGGTCGAATGGTCTTAATGATGAAAACAATGAGCCAAGTCCCATCAGTCTCCCTTGACATTTGACACACTTAAGTCAGACTCAGCGAACTCAGCCCTTAGAAACCTGTTACTCCAATTTATGCCAACTCCACGGCGTTCACACGGTTTAATTTTTTTTTTTACTGCAAACTGCATTTTGGGCCAAAAAACTATCCTAACCTTCACCATCGAACCTTTTCCAAAAGCAACGCTATTAATTTTAAACAAATTTTAAGGCTCAAAAATAAAGAAAAAGATATTCTAAACGATTGGATAGACAAATTAGATATTTATGATTGACGTTTATTTTAGTAAATCTGGATTTTTTTTTCCTTCATTATTCTATTTAAACCCTTTTAGAAGTGTTTTTTTGTCATTCAAAAAATCAATTAAATAATTTAAAAATTAGATTCGGAATATTTTATTTGAGTTAAAAAAAAAATCAATTAAAATGGGGCATTTTCTAATTCCACAGATCATAATTACTTTAGCACAACTTAAAACAAAAACCTTCCCTTTGATTTAAATTCAGTAAGTCTAAAATGTACCTTGTTTAATTTCTCATGCATTTCCCAATTATTTTCGAACGAATCCAGTACTTTCTTTTACAAAACGTTGGCTACGTGTAATTTTCCAAATCAATTTTTACGTCTTTTTGAACAAATATTTGTGAATTCGAGAACATGTTGAGTTCGTTTACCCCTGAACAAACGCCTAAGGAAAACAATTTGAATTGTTTGTAGGCGAGCCAAAATGTTGTGGAGTTCATTCAAAGGATGCCCTTTGCATTGTTTTCAAAATAGAACCAAAGTCGACGCCTCACCATAAATAAGCATCCTCATAAATTATGTCAAGTGAAAGGATTTTCGTTTGAGTTCCTTTTTACTTTCTTACCGTTAGACGCCTCTCCATCCTATTACTGTCACCCCAGCACTCCAAACAGTCCCAAAATGCTTGTCAAGGTCAAGAGGCTCCAGGACAGAAGGACCCTGGACAGGCTTAAGGGCCTCACTTCACCAGACTCCTAATTGACATTCTCCATAAATCCTAGACTTTCTCCGTGTCACTTTCCCCAGGGGACAGGCACTTCTGCGGATCACTCTCCTCTCCAACTTACTGCTCCTTTGCCTTAGAGTTGTGCGCGTCTGTCTGAGGCCTTGGGAGCTCCTGACTGGGACTGCCTCTCGACGAAAGGAAAAAGTAGAACTGGACTGCAGAGCGAGTCCAACGACGAGATGAGGCCCAAATGTGTGTCAACTTCCCGTTAGTCACCTTCATTTATCATTGACTCTGGGAAAAGTACTCCCTTCAATAGACTTCAATCATTCTTCACATCTCAAGACCAGATCCATCTTCCCCAGTCAAGTCACCCAGGGAAAAGGGTAGGACAAAAACTGGCAAAACAAAGGCCACTCCCTATTTCACTAACCAAATCTCAAACACACTCTTCAAACCCAACATCCTCAAGTTCAAGGAACACAAATCAAGTGCAATGCTCAGAACTTAACTGGCAAATAAAATACTTTTACTAATACTTTTTTCAAAACACGAATAAAAAACAACAAATAAAACTCAACTTCAAATCCAACATTCAAAATAAAAATTGGTAACAATGATCTCCAATCAATGATTTAAAAAGCTTTCGTAATTTAGAATGAAATGAAATTTGTAATTGTTCGTGATCTTTTCTGCAAAATGCTGATTTGAAAAAATTCCACTTTAAATTTTATTTTCGTTCATCAGTTGCAAAGTACGGCAACCAAACCGAGCTTATGTTTCCTACAAAAAAACTCTTCGCCGAACCGAATAAAAAGACAGTTTAGATAAAGTAGTAAAGGAGGTTTACTTTCAATTCATGAGGTTCCATACTTTGTAACGAACATAAACAACGTTCAGGGTTTTGACAATATTTCTTTTCAAAACCTTTCCTCTTGTCAAAGCGTTCTTAAAACCTTTTAAGTACATGTCAAATGTTTTAAATTAATTTAAATATTCTTTTGATTTACTCAAAAGTGGATATATTACTTCTAGAGTCCTTACCCACCGTAACTTTACTTTCTTCAAATATAAAAACTTTGTACTCAAAGCAGCCTTTTTTAAAATTTTAAATGTAATAATAGTTTAGAGTTTGTAGTGCTTTCCCCCTCCTCGGCCACCAACCAAGGCTCCTGTAGAATCTCCTGAACCTTCACTGGACAAATCGTCGTCCGTGCAGGAGCTGCTACTTGAACTAGAGCTATATCGCGTTGGCGGTTTGGGATGAGTTGTGTTCGTATCGCTGTTGGAGCGAAAGCATCGCGGCGGAGAGGTCGAGCCACCATCACTATTGGGATCGCCATCTGGATTGGAGAAGGACAGGGAAATACGGAAGTTTGACTTGTTTGTGATTAGATTCTTATGTGGCTTATCCAAATGAGACTTTTGGAAGGAGAGATGCATTGTCGGCACCGGAACTTTCTTTGTCTCGTCGGATCTGGTGCAAACAAAATCATTTGAAATGTCTATATCGTTTCAAGATGCTAGTTGCGAAATTCCATTAAAGTATATTCTTATTAAACGAATATTAACCTATAAGTATTACATAGTATCAAGCCGACTCAATTGTTCTGGAAATGAGGAGTGCTGCTGCTGCTGCAGATCAACTGGAGCTGGACAACTGACTGTTCTTTCCAGTTCCCGTACATTATCGCTACTACTTCTAACCGAAGGGGTTTCTTGGACTAAAAGCCTGTAAAAGCCAATTTTAAAGTTATAATAATAGTATAAAATCATTTTAGGTAATTCACTAAAAAAATATATGAATAAAAAGAAAGATTCGTTTTACCTGGTAGTGGTACGATTATTACCAGAACCCGAGGGCAGTGCTGTTCTAAAATTAGGATCCTTATCAATGAAGAAAGTGTTGAACCAGAAGTGGAAGAGTCTTTGTTTCGTTATCATGTTCTTCATGAAGAGTTCGACTTTGATATCTCCAGAAATAGGCAGCGGCTGGCTCAGGGCAATTGTAAAAGGTGCTGGGTCAATATTATAATTTTTTAAAAGAATATTACATGAGTATATAATGTTATTGTTTAATTAATTCCTACCTCCACCAGTCTTTTTCCATTCAATCCCCCCATGTCCTGTACTAAACTTATAATCTTCAGTTCCAGACTGCGTAATCAGTATACAAATTGTTCCCGTAGTGCTGATCGACCCTTCCAACGTAAGTTCTAACAGGAGTACCGGCCTAAAAAGTTTCCATTTTTATTTTAAATCTTCCAATAAAAATTCTATTCAATTCATATAAAGTAACAACAATTTACATTAATTTCTCTCACCTGCTCTCATATTGGAGACCAGGAGATTTTAAGATCTTTTCGTAATACTCCACGTATCTCCGCTGAGACGGAATGGTAACACCCTTGGAATCCTTTGTTCGCTCCTGCGCATAGTAACTCATAGCGGCATGTGCCGTGGGGTACTGATTGCTATGTAACAGGTAACAGCAGATCATCACTCCTGTGCGCCCCTGATATGAACAAAAAATAATAAAGATTTAATATCTCGATACTATTTGCTACCAGAATTTCATTCCAAAATTCAATCGGGTTAAAACCATATTAGAAAAAAATAAAGCAGCCAATTGAAAACTCGGAAGGCATTCCAATAATTCACAAATCTTACCTTTCCAGCTTTACAGTGCACCACAGCTACATTTTCTGAATGTGATTTTAACCAATTCTGCACATCTGAACAGAATCGAGGGATGATACTCAGATTCGGTGGATTGTGATCCTTGAAAGGAAAATGAGCCACGCGTCCTTTGAACTTCTGAGGATCATAAGAACGCTCTAAGAGAATTGAAGAGAAGATTATTAGCATGACATCATCATTGCCCCTTATCAGAGAGAAATTAAACTTCCACATAGTGTGGACGGAACGATGGGAGAAGATGAAAATTACTCTTACACAGAAGATAACATTAATTATAGTCATAATCCATGCTTGTAACCCATTAAACTAACTTCAATTTTCCACGTGTCAAGTTGAGTGAGAGGGAGGGCCGTATTGCATTCAAGTATGAGGAAGGGGTATTTTGGTTATTATTATTAATGCATTTTGATAGTATTGAGCAACGTTTTATTTGATGTAGCGTAATGTTGCTAGTATTTATTAACAAATTCTTTTGTGTGATTAAAAACCCGCGAAAAGACCCCATCAAATAAAATGATTTCTTTTTTCCTTCTTGATTTTGGAGCGCACAAATATAGGTATAAGATGAGTTCACATCACCTTATTTTTAAAATTTGATTTATTATCCACCTACGCCATAACCATAACCTAAATTTATGAAATTCTTCTAACACCAAGTCGAATGCACAAAAGATCAAAAGAAAACGACTCCGGTTCCGAAGTTCACCAGTGTTTAAAAAAAAATTACAAGCTAGTAGAATTAAATTAACTAACTCACCTGAGCAGAGATTGTATATTTTATATTTGTCAGGATGTTTGGCCTCAAGGAATCGAGAGACTTCATCAATATCGTTTCTATAATACGCTTCTATTCGATCACCCGGGAAGCCCATCGCTATCACGTTACCACAGATATCTGAAATAAGATATACCCAAGAAAATCAAAATATAGATATCCAAATTCCACCCTTAAAACTAAAAGACATCCACATATTACATTCTAGAGAAAGAGATGCTAAGGTGCACACGAGCTGGTTAAGGCTAAAATCAAAATCTAACAAGTTTATATTCATTACAGATATAAATTTTATTGGGATAGATTAATACACTATTAATCGACCCCTATTATGTTCATCCGAAGAACTTTTTTTTTCGTTTTTTTTATCATGTAACACATGCCCATACTATTTATTTTAAAAAAGTCCCTCTACTCTCTATTTGAAATTAAAATTAAGTTAAATTAGCAGTTCATTTAATTGACCGACACTCCCACTCAAAAGGGCACAAGATCAAGATCCTGTTCCTCCCTTCCTCCTAGAATTAGAAAAACCTTGCGAATCGTAAAATCCAACCCAACTACCTAGCTACCATATAACTTTCGTACATTTTGATGTTATTCTAATATTGAAAAGAAGGAAAACCCTCAAATGAGTCCTAAAGCCTCGCGTGGTAACCTCGACAGCTTGCCAAAAACTTATTTTCAAAGTGCTCCTGACTTTAATAAGGAGGAGGAGTTTCTGCTTCTTGTCCTTGGCAATGACATTGAAATTAGGGCATCCAGTCATCTCTGAAGCATGTTCCGCTTAAACAACGCCTGTGCCGCTTTTCTCAAGACGTTCGTCATCGTCCGAAGCAACGACACATGTCATGCCACTCATACGAATTTAAAGCTCAATTAAGGATAAAAGTAAGGTGAGCCTTAACTTGTCAAGAGCTTCGAATATTCTCAAATCGCGAGTTGTTAACTCACACACAATTAGTTTACAAGTCGTTCATATTATCTGTTTTCCACAACTACGGAAGCCAATGCAAGGTATTTACAAGGCCAGCACGATAGATCCCAGAGGCTAGACAGGTGATATTTAAATATTGAGTTGAAATTGAAAAAAGAGAAAGGT
This sequence comes from Bilobella aurantiaca, assembly GCA_021029175.1. NCBI lineage: Eukaryota > Metazoa > Arthropoda > Collembola > Poduromorpha > Neanuridae > Bilobella > Bilobella aurantiaca. Next base: position 16,731 of record VYYI01001552.1, read on the forward strand.
AGGATCCGAGATCCGAGCGGTTTTAACAACGTTTTTGAAAAGCTGTTCTATTTTTAGAAGACAAGCAAGGTTTAACTTGCTTTTCGATAAATCGAGAAAATTGATTGAAATTTTGAACTGGGAATGAAACATGTTCTACGACCTAAAAGTAAAAGACCAAAGACCTATTTGGAACGGGTTCCGTTCATTTTCATGTTCTTTTTGAATAAAATGGTAACACTGATTGCTGGAACTCCAATTTTGCTGAAACCATGGTATGATGCTCCACACCCTCTAATTACTAGTTTATGGTATTCTGGGCAGTCGATAGATACCTTGTCTCGTGTAGCACGACGGTGACCGTTCCAAGGTTAACCTGGCGTGACTTGCTATACATCTCACTAGCATTGACATTGAGTTGCTAAAAGGCTAGGATCTATACAAGGCCAAGGCACCAAGGTGCCTGCCCGTAAGCCACGGACTCAAGCACTCCCCTGCTTTGCCGTTCTTGCCTATATAAATATCCTTTTTGAGAAAAAAAAACTTATAACATATTCAAGGCATTTCTTGGTCGATTTAATTCCTCAACTGATTCTAAATGCCCTTCCTAGGATAAATGAATCATGAATGAAGGGCAAAAGGTTTTCAAAATTCATTGCCCTTTTTCCTTCACCTCGGTGCCTTTTTTCAAATCTCTGTTTGGGAACGTTTAGCCACCTTCTTAAATCGTGAATGATAAAAAGACTCGCCTCAATTAGAAAATGAAAAATTTCGGATAAAGGTGGAATGATTGATGGCAGGCTAGGCACATGAGTCATAAGGATTGCACATGCTCAATTATAATACCTAGAATAAATTACGACTGAATAAGAATGAAACATGCTACACGGAAGGCAGTAAATAGGAAGAATTCTAACTTTCAAGGTTCTCTGCCTCTGAGTGAGTGCATGTGCGACAGTGATGGCATGGCCATCGCCATCGAATCGACCAATTTATGATTTATGAAGGTGGCACACGCACGCGTGTGTTCAAAAGTCTTAAAACGTTTAATTTAACAGCTTAATTCCAGAGTGATAGAAAACTTTCTCACCCTTCCTTTCCTGCCTAAATATTATCCCGGAACACGACCATTCACTGATTCACTACAGCTCGCCACCAGAAATGACTTATGACACATGCTTTATGCTCACAGCACTGTCTGCACTGTATTTGTCGCACATAAAATGATATAGCAGCTGAAAGTGACAGGGATGCCGGCCAGGCGTTGGCGACACACAGGCTGAGACAGTCTTCATGTCAGCATAATCCAACGGTGACGATAGAGGAATGAAAATTGAAAACGACTATTAAAGCTTTCATGTGCTTCTTACTCAGCAATTAAATAAGTACTTGTCTGATTTTTTCCTCAATTGGCCAAGCTTTATCAAAGATTTCAAATTACGGGCTGATTAGAAAGACACTTCAAGGATAAGTGACTTTTAACTTCGGCTAAGCTACACTGCGGTGAAGAACATAACCATAAGTACCATAACTACGAAACCAAGTTCGACGGAGGACGGACCCGACCGTTGTCTGAAGATGAGCCAGACAATTACATTTTAGCGAGAGAGACATGAGGGGACGACATGAACTTTGACATCAGAAGAAAGGGTTCAAATTGAGTATTTTGGACTTGAGCTGCTGACATGAAAAACTATCCTAAAAACAAGCCGTTGGCCATTCGTTATACCTCACTTTTAGATTGAACGATTGAAGTTACTGCATAAACTGGCCAATTGTGATTTTTGTCACATTTGTTTCTAATAGTGAGAATTGAGAAATGTTTTTCGTTTCCATTTCATTTAGTAAACAATTTTCTACTTGATGATTCACTATTCTTTTCTATAAAAACTTCTTAAAATCTAAACATTAAAAGGGTAATAAATAAAGGGGTTATATTATGTTTGAACGTTTTAAAATGGACCATCTAGATCTAGTATATACATTGTGATTCTTAATATAGCGGTAAACGACCATCAGTATCACGCTTGGGCAACAGGGGGTATCATAGCCGAAAAGAGGGGTCTAGAGGCCGAAGGCCGCCAGGGAGGGGTAACGAGGGGCGGGGGACCGGAAGCGGGGTTCACCCCTCCTCTCTTGAATATA
>VYYI01001553.1:0-18848 GCA_021029175.1 Bilobella aurantiaca
AAAAAAAAAATCCCTTTCGCTTTCAATTTGGAAATTGCTGTTGTTCTTGTAAATTGAAAAAAATAAAAAAAGGGGCTTTGTGAGAGGCAAGCGAAGCGCATCTTCGTCCTTTTTGCCTGAATTCAAGGACCCAAAAATTGTGCGGATTGAATTGCACACATGAGGAAACACTTTTCCGTGTGTCTTCCCACGTCCGACTCGGAATAACGTTAAGGTGTAGATGTGCTATTAAGGATTCTAATTGCAACTGCGCCTGCGTCTTCCTTGCCCAGATGAAATGCATTGTTGTTGCGGTTCCGGTGGCGTTACATGAGGAGCAGACGTTCTTAATGATTCAAATCTCCCACCATCACATTCACAGCCTCCTTACGGAGCGTCTTTTGTCAGGCAAAGACGCTATCAAAAGGATATCTTCCGCAGCGGACCATAGGAACACTCCAAGATTTGTATCCGAGTGCGTTGACCTACAAAAAATGCAGCAGAGCCCTCCACCACAACGATTAAGAAACCGCCATATAATTTACAATCGAGCTGTTTCTTAAAAAAAAAAATTTGAATCCCTATTTTTTATGTTTATGAAAAATAAATCCTTGTTTCTAATAAAAGTAGCTTATTAAACAGCCTGGTTAGACTGATTCCTACAAATTAATTCAACCAATTGATAATTGGGTGCACCTTTTAATCAAGTATTACTTTAAAGCATTTAATGTAAGTTGATAGTTGATACATCATAAACTTAAATACAGTGAATGCCAACCGCTGATATCTTAATTTGTTTTGATTTCAAGTGTTTTAGTCTGCAATCATAGTAAGGTGTTTGAGTAGTATTTAATTAATTTTTGCTTAGAAAATTTTAATTGAAGGAAATTCAGCAAAAATTTTGAAATTAAGTTTTGGTTTCGTAAAACATGTGAGTGGTTTTTTTTTTTGCTTATTTGTTTGTGTCTGATTTGTTTGGACATTTTTATGGACTTGTTCTTAAATGTAGTAGAACGGTTTGAGCAATCAACAACTGACAATTACGTTACATCCAAATGCTTATGTTGATCAAGATGTCATTTTCAGCCTAAAAAGCCCTTTTTGGGTTAACCGCTTATTTATTTTTTGAAGAAATTAAAACCAAAGCCATAAACAAATGGCTAATCTGTCAGCTTAATTATTTTCAATATCTCGAGACAGCAAGAACCTTGCTCAAGCACCCGCAGAAACAAGACAAAAAAATCATCTTGAAACCTTAAGTAAATAGATTTAGTGAAGGAAAATGGGTTACGTTAACAATAACGTTCGGGAAATGATGAAATAGTAAAGTAACAGTAATGTCCAATTTGAACTTAATGTGCTTGACAAATTGTGGGAATCAACAGCCATTTTGCACATGCCCTCTTTTTTTTATACATGAATTTATATAGCGAGAATCGCATTTTCTTTATCAAACATTTCAAAGATCATGTTTTCTCAAGATTTGAAGGACAGAAACAATTAGAGCGTTTGTTTACCAACACAAGATCATTGCATTCTTGATTTAAAAAATAAAAGGTCATTCGAGACAACCACAAATTCACATCTTTTTGAAATAATTATGTAATTTTCATCTCTTAAATTATCAAGAGAAAGTTTCTAAAAGCACATCTTAAACGAAGAAATCGACGTCATGTAATAACAACTCTTTTTTGTAAATCGCGATTTTTAAAAAAATTCAAAATAAGTGCATCTTTTTCAGAACTTTTTATACTAACGGTTACAGAAAATATGCAATCGAAAAAATAACAAAAGCGGCACAACTAATAACCGTCATTAAGGCCACGCTATTAAATTTTTAGTCCGTTAGAATAAATGGACTATTGATCTTTCTCCCGTTCTCTTAATATGATTAGTGGAAAAAATTTAAAATCAAACGAGTTCTTTCTTATAAAATTAAAAACTGTAAGAATTCGTTTACTTTTCTAGCACGCACTTCCAATTTGCTCTGATTGTCCGATCAGGTGAACGCTATAAAACTTTTTGATTTGTATCAAGTGCTTTTTCATCGTTTTTACAAGTGCTTTTTCATCGTTTTTACATTAACTTTTTTTTTCTCTTGCAAGATTTACAAGACTTGTCACTTCATCAAACGGGACTTAACGATGATAAGTCATTGAAATTAATTCTATTCGATCAACACTCCACTGCTACTTTTTCAATGTTAATTTAAAAGTAATGGAAGAGATGCAGTGAGTCGTTAAAGGTTTTTGTACCAACGGTCTTCGCGAATCAAAAATCTTTGTTAACTGTAAGTGCTTTAGAGGTCCAAGGGACCATTTCCGCTTTTTCTTTATAAGGTCCGAAAGGGAAGACGCAGGCAAAAAGCTATTAGTCAAATATGCCGCTGAAAAAAACGTTATGAAACAATTGACTCCTTAATTAGTTCCACTTCTTACCGTCGGAAGATGACTGAAGCGTCTGCGGTTCCAACAATGGGTCATGAATTGGACTGCCATTGTCTTCGGCCGAGCCAATTCCGCTGGAACGGCCGCAGGACTCCTGTTCCCGTGAGGCATAGGATCGTCGTGTCCGTTGAACTCCACTGCTGCCGTTGGGTCCCACAACGGCGGGATTTGAGCACCGCCGCGACTCAATCCCGCTCAGGTTACCACGCTGACGGTGGACTGTGTCGTAGTCTCGTGGCGGAAGGAGGAGTGGCGTATTTCGCTTTCGAACGTCCAATTTGGCCCGGAGCTCAGCCGCTAAGGAATCGTAGAGAGAGGCTACGCGATCCGAAGTTAGGTTCGACGTTCCCGAACCGGAACCGAATCCACGGTCGGAATTTTCAGAAGAATCGGAAGTTAGGCAGTCAAAATCTGGCGTCGGCCTCCGGGTGGGACTTGGACAGGACAGGAGGCCCTTGGACTGGAGCCTTGACTCGATGTCCCTAAACTTCCGTTGATTGTCTTCACGATTTACTAACGTTTCGAGTTGTGACTTGAGGATTCCCGCGGTTTCGGGGGAATCGCATCTAAAACAAAAAAAAAATTATTTAAATAGTAGTAATAGAAGCCGAAAAATTCACTTTCATCGCTCGCATCAGCGCATGAATCATGCAAAATGAAACTTCGTTTAGGCAGTAATAAATGTTATATCTAACACAATTAAAAATCGAAATATAGAATTTTACCGGGCAATTACTTCTTTCTGATAGCATCATCAATTTTAAGACACTTTGGAAGATCAACACTTAAAAATTGGCCTCTCATCCAAGCAATTAATTTTGAATTAGAAATCCATCGTCCCTTGAAATAATCGATTTCACACTTAAGTGAGGCCCTTGATTCAAATTACCATATTTTGCCACTTTGGCAATCCCTTGTGTACAATAACGTTTGTGTAAGGGCTAATTTCCGAGGTCATCCCTAAATACGTTTTCCCTTCCTATCTGATAAGTGAAATGGGCTTGTAACTCATTAGTGTAATAACTCCTAGTTATTATTACTGTGTGCAGCATTTTGCATTCTTAATTTTCTTCTGAATGCTAAAATTGGCGTGCTTTGCATAAACGAGAGCGTAAAACGTTTTTTTTTTCGTAATGCTATTCTCTCCCTTTCCAATTACCATTTGTATTCCGTTTGTTGTCACGAAATTCAAAGATGATAATCGTAAATATTGGCCCTGGTGAAATTTGCGAAAAAAAAGTGAAAGTTCTCTCGCCCACCCTTAACTCACCTGTAGCAGTGTACGTGTACGGGACAATTAGTGTCCGGATTGTAGATCATCAGGATTGTCGAAACAATGTCGTCATTTGGGGGCGGGGCTTGAAGGACGCAAGTGATGGCGGTGTAGGGGATGAAGTGCTTCTCCGATTCCGAATCCGAGGGACTTGTGATCTTGAGCGTTGAAGGGATGATCCGGAGGCCCTTGTTACTCACTTGAAGGGTCACTTTAAGAGCCTGCATGCGCTGTTCCTGGGAAATTAAGTACTGGAGCACTGGTTCAATGTAGTGGTCCCCACGGAGTCCTTTGCTTTCCTTCGCTCCAAGAAACAGGACATAGTAGGACGAGCGCTTCATTTCCGAAGTGGACATTTTGATTAATTTTTTGAATGGTTTTGGATGAGGGAAGATGAACTTGTTGAAGGCCGCGCAATTTTCGGAATGGAACGAGTTACGAGGACGCTTACGGCAACGAAAAACGTTGTTTTTTTTAACTGATGGGATGACAGGGTTGTTAATTTATTGCAGCGGGATGGGGTAAAATGGAGGACACTTTAGTCAGTGAGCACGACGCCGACCGAGTCAACCTGGTTATTTAGCATCAGTCGGTCAATTGAGGCACACGACTCTACGAAAGAGGCTGCAGAGACCTAGAAAGAAAAGGAAATAATTTAAATAAATGACTTCTGAGAGGAATGAAAATCAAAATTGATGGGACCCATTAAGAGGGCGAGAGTCAATTCTTTGAACTCGATTAACGCCTCTTGCGCTTGCGCCACGTCCACTCCCAATCGCTATTTACATCCATCATCTCCCATTCAGTTACAATTAGTCTTCAACTAACTCGTGAAAGTGAGTCAGGAGAGGGTTGAAAAGTAATAAGTTGACAGTGGAATCAATTTTTTTTTTACATCTTAAGCCTCAATTTAATGAAAGCTATGAAGCAAAAGAAATTCAAAATTTTGACAGTCTGCAAGCTATACAAAAAATTTCAAAAGTTCCAGAAATATTATTTCGAAGTCATGGGCATATGCCGATTTAACGTATTCCATTTAACAGTAAGCAAAACTATGGAATTGATTTAAAATAAAATTGGAAGCAGGTTTAATTTTGTTGTTGTTTACGAAATTAATCTGAAGCACAATTAATTTCTAAACCAGTATCAAAATAGTAAGGGGTTCAATTCGAAGAAAATGACTACTTTTGTTTCGCCTTTCTATTGAAAAAGTATTGTAAACAAATTGCTCTTTTTTATGGTTGAGTTCAAATTTTCAGCTTCTCTTAACATTCAATTCTTGAGTTGCAGTTTTGTCGTATAATTGAATTACGCTTCAGAATTTATACTGCCAAACAGAATTAGAGCACAAGAATGAAAATTTGTTCAATAAAATAGCCATTCAATTGGCAATTCGTACGTATCCATTAAAAAATAAAAAAAATGAAGTTTTGGACGAAAGGAATGGGTTATTTTAGTGACAGATGGATATCAAGTTTTCTTTTTTTTCATTTTGCAGTCATTTGCATTATTGCATTGTAAACTAGGGTTTCCAAGTGCTATAACCCCGAAACGCACAAATGGTGTCAATAACGTTTTCTACTTTTCGCAATTTAGGAGAGGTAGGGCAATTTGGCCACATTTTACGGACATGCTGGTTCCGGCAGTACGCCAACGCATGTGCTTCTTGCCAAAAAGGGTAGAAATTTATTTAGATACTGCTAAAACGCATAAAGCACTTAATTCTAACGATTAGATTACATTGTACTGCAAATTTAGGCGATTTTATTAAGTAAAATAACTTTGGGATCAAATATCAAACATTAAATAATGAAATATCTAATATTAAAAAAAAATCCTTGCAAATGATTTTGTGCCGGTAAGATAGACTTTGTTGAACAATTTTGATGTAAGGTAAATTTAAGTCGTTGAACTTTAATGGGAAGGGCCGACACGCTGTAATGAGCAAAAAAAAAATTATCAAAATTTGTTTCTGGTGAATTGAAAATAAGGAAATTTAATTAGCAATTAAAGTTTAGCCTGGACAGGCCGGCCCAATTAAGCTTTCGAACATTGTCAGGTAAAAAATTACATTAATTGGTTTTAGCCTCTTATTACCTTACATGAGATCCGTTACATGACTTCCTCGTTAAATAATGATCCTGGCTCGATTTACTGACTACAGATTATTGATACAATTTTTATTAACGACTATTTTTTTTGCCAAGTTATATTACAGGCAACAAGTTTTGTTCGACACCACTTTGTTGCTTGCTAGAAACGCTTCCTGCCCTGAACACTATTGGAAAGTAGGAAGAGCAAGAAAATCAACGTTAAGTAACATAAAATTTTTGAAAATCGCAAATATGATTTGCACTTATTCTTGAATGACTCAACTGGAGTCGTAAAAATGAAAACGTTTCCCCTCATAAGTTGAAGAAAAAAAAATTGCCAAGTGGTTTCTCCCCACCACGCCCATCAATCAATTGAGCATCTGCTCCAATTTCAAAAGGAAAAAAATGAAAGGCTACTTTTAAGTCTTCAACCGAATGTAAATTGAATGGAAATTGTTAGCGTCTTTTTTTTCGAGAGTCAATTGTTTTTTATCATTCAAAAAACGTTTTGGTACTAATAAGAGCCTCGCAGCATCCGAAGATGATGCGATAGGAATTCAATAGTCATGTCATGAACAACCTGGTCTAAACTCGTTTTTTCGTTCTACCTCCAAGACATGGACACATTATCACCGTACCATTGTTTGGCTGCCACAAGTAGAAAATTCGGCCACAATAAGGTGGGACAGGGACACTTTGTCCAAATCCTGAATTGCGATGGACCACTTGAATCAAAGGGTGCGGCAAACCACGGTGCGTTGCTCCAAGACGCATCTACGCACCCCTTCAAAGCACTGTTAACTCTAGGGAAAGTCTTGACGACTTTTCAGGTGACTTAAGGAGGGTATCATTTTAATATCGAAATAGTGACAACTAAAATCGGTTCCGCATCGTTTTCGTCAACATTGTCCACCAACACACCTTAAAATTCTTCCACTTGAAGTACGCACTGGCAGAGAAAAAAAAGGAGGTCACTTGGCCTAGAGGGAGAGGTCAAGCCCTTAAGGCTCTTCGTTCTTGGACCTTCATCCTGTTACCTATATGGGTCAACCAGGAGTCATTAGTTGCTTGTAACCCAACAATACAAGCTTCTCAGGTTAATTGGAATCTACGTTAGCAGCCAACGATGAGAAAGGTGAGTCCCCAGGAACCTCATTTTGGTCGCTTCCTTTTGAAAAACACCTTTGAAGGAAAAAAAACACCGGGGAATGAAAACGGGACTAATTAAAGTCCCATGCCCTTACCTGTATTTCTAGCAGTGACAATTTCTCAAGGAAGTAGCAACTACACAATGCCTTCTCTGCTTCAACACCTATGCAGATTGACAGGGTGTGGCTTAAAGCTACTGACGCAGGGAAAAGCTAACGGTAAAAGACAACGCCGCTGAGATTTGTGGTGTGGATAAAGCTTTATGCTGCACTTCCTGGCCTTGCACTTCAGCTTTTGTAGAACGACTTAAACGGCGACAATGTACAGAGCCTTTTTTCATGTCCTCCCGGAAGTAAGTATAAGGCTGCCTGCAAAATAGTCTTAAGTATTTTGCGTACTTTAGAACGATTTTTTACTAAACAATTTTCCGATTTACTCGCAGAATGTTTACAAGAGCCCGTTTCCCGTTTTCTTGGAGAAAGTTGACAAACTCCTCCTCAACTTGCCTCTTGGAGAAACAGGCAAATTGGAGAATTTTTTTTTTCAAACAGGGGGAAATTGCCGTTTAGAAATTCTTTTAAAAAACTGTCTGTAGATGCTCTACCCAATGACAATGGAGGACTGTTTCAGTGCCTAAATTGAGCCATTCGACGCTACAAAAATGAGGTAGGCGTAATTTGTTCGATTGACAGTCGTGAGAAGGCAGAAGGCAGAAAAAAGAAGGTCATCATTCCCTTGTACATGGGAAATTGAGGGAGTACTCGAAATTGTGCTGGGCACATGGCGAAACCAAGTTTGGGGCCATTGCAATTGACAATGGAAGGGCGAAGGAACGGCAGCTTTTTTTTCAAGTCGGTAATTTGCACGGTGTCACCGCCTTAGCAGCCAAGTGACAACGACTGCATTTACCTCTCCAAATTAGTCAAATTTTTTAGGTCCTTAAGTACCCGAGAAGTAATGGCTGTGGGAAGGGATCCTTTACAGTCCTCTTTCACTTACCCTATAAGCAAATAATGGCCAACGAAAATGGCAGTTCTGTATTTAGGAACTCCCTGTTGCATTTGGGCACTCGCGGAGGGCCATGTCCACTTAAACACTCTACGAATTGCAAAGGCCCACTTAATTGAGGTGAACTAATTTAGATCTGAATTCTTTCCCAAGTGGCCTTCATTCGGGATGTGGGCCAATTTTGTTAGATTGTGGAATTGTAGGATGACTTCATACAATGCATCATGTGGGCTTGAATACCATTGAGAGTGCATACAAGCCTTCAGCGTCCTTGGACTCGCTTCAAGGAAAACGAAAACGATGGTATTGCTACAGAAATCAATGTTTTTGAGAAGTGACCCTTGCTTGGTGCCCTTAAGAATCAGGCTGGGCAACCATACGACTTGACAGTCTCACCTCCAAATATAATTCATGTTCCTAAACTTCCGAAAGCCTTCTCCGCCCCTAGATTTCCTACTTGAATCTCAAAAGAAAAAAAAAACTTTCTAGTCCTTCAAAAGGGTACTTCGAATTTTCGAAAAAAAAATTGGTCTAATTTGGAGAAATCAAATTTTGAAAATGCAAAGTGTCACCAATTTGACTATATTGAAGCTCGAATTTGACATTTAAGAGGTTATGACAGGCTTTTTTTTTGGAGAAAGGGTTTGTCGTATAAGGAGAAATTGAGCTAATAAATTGTTGTCTAATTTGGCGAGTTAAGGATGAGCTAGCTAATGAGACGATTTGTTATGTTTCATGAATGATTGGTCTGACATAAATCAAAAGTACTGCTAAATCGTTTGCAGAATTTTGTTACCTGAGACGCAGATGCGGTACAGGTGAGAGAGAGAGTTCCTGATTGGCCACATGCATTAAGATTAAAAAGTTTTGGCCTTGATACACTTTAAGAAGGAAAAGTGTGTACCAGTTACTCGCTTGGCTACAATTCACGTCTTGGTGGTTTCACCATCTCTAGCAAAGGGCCCCCCCCCCTTAAACACTTAAATTCTTATGATTTCTAAAATGACCATAATGACGACTGCAACGCAAGGCCCAAGGTGCTTTGGCCACCAAGGGACGCTTTGGTGGGGTGAGAGTAAAAGTGTCGCAGGATAAGATCCTTTGACACTTATCCCAGTCCCATCACAGATTTGAAAGTATCCTTTAAGCCTCAAAGCCCAATTAAGAGCATTTTGAAAGGGGGCCCTTAATGCGAATTTTTTTTTTCTTCTAATTAATGCCTCTCCTGCTAAATGCCATTTTGCTAATGGACAACGAACCCTTAAGCCATGACCTGAGCCGTAGAGCTACCTGCTTTTCAAATATTAGTTTTTATTGCTTCTTAAACTGATCTCTGCAGCATCCCAAATCCTGTGGCCAATCCGAGCCCCATAAAATGCATGATGCGAGTCCTTGGGCAATTTTTCAAAAATCACTGACGAGTGATTGACAGAATGTTATTAATTTAAGTCAATGAACGTCAATTCGCTTAAGTAGATTTCAATTATAAAGGCTTCATCATCGTTCTGGTCAAAATCGCTTAAGGCAACTTTGGCAAAATGCCATTTTGTAGTGTAATGGCCTTTAGAAATCATACAGAGAGAAAACAATAATTCAAAAAAAAATCGCTATAAATTATATGAGCTCTGGATTGGATTATTCGTTCTGGACGTCAAGCATGTCAACTTGGTTTATGCAGAATTACTAGTACTACGTAAACAATTTTGACTCAATCTTACAACGCCTTCACAAGATTTATGGGAGTTTTCATAAATCAATAAATACATAAACTTGAAGAAACACCCTGTAGTAGAGGCAAAAGGCTTGGAAATCTACAGGAAGGCATCCATGATGTACAGGTATTGGAAATATTGAACAAAAAGTGTTAAAAGTACAATTAAATGAGCAACAAGGTGCCAATTCCTTTTCAAGATCATGAAAATGTAATAATTAGACATATGAGTCGTGCTAGCCTTGATCAACGAAATTGAAAATTAATTTTGGGATCTTCAAACGATTCTTCTGAAATGTTGTCGGCGTTGTTAATTGAAAAACCTTGTTCGCAAAGGAATATTTTCCCACTTTTCTCCTACAATTAACATTCTATTAATTGCTATGTTATTTAAATTGGTGAAGTCATTTCCACACTATTTACCACCTTTTTTCCTCCTGTTTCCTGAATCTTTCCTATCCAATGCCATCAGCAGCCAAGCTACAGAACGCAAATGGGAGCTCCTTTACAGCACTTAATTAGTTGAAAAATACAGGAAGTTTGATAATAATAAAGTAAGCTGACTTAAAGATTTGCTTGATTAAAAAAAGCCTTCATTTAGAAAAAAAAACCGCTTGCGCACTAAAAAAAAAGCTTTCATCACTCTGAACAAATGTGACCGACATCCCACGCGACGAGGGAAAACCTACTTTAGCATGTCATCTGCGGTCACCAAATTGCGAGACGAAAAAAAAAATTCATAACTGCGACTGCTCTCCAATTTTACGTGTTTTTTTTATGATCTGTCAACTTGAAAATTTCAAATCACTTGAATTCATTCAGCTTGTAGACTAAAAGATGCTACTTTTGAAAGTTCAGCTTAATATTTTTTTCTTATGGTGAAAACCTCTTTATTTAGCAATAAATAATAACCCTGTCATTCCGAATTTGGAAATTTGACCTTTCGCTTCATTTTTTTGCTGGTATCGTGTCAACTTAAGGGGTGATTTGAGGCTCAAAAATTATATTCCAGAAAAATCTCAGAAGGCGTTGAAAAAAATTGTTGTTTGGGGGATGTCACGTCATAATTTTGCATGCCTCGTCGTCCTCGCCACGTCCAAAGTGTCAGAACGATACTCCACGCTACGATTACCACATTTTTAACGAGACATTGAACTATTAGGCGTTAAGGTAGACCATTTCCTGCCCATTCTACGTCAACGTCCAGTAAAAGGCCAATTTAAAACTACACTTTCAGCTTCCTCTCCTTATTTTAAGTCCAATTCAAGCTCAAACGCGAAAAAAGTACCAAAAAAAGAGCGAAGCAATTTTTAAAACCGCAAATAACGTTTTCAAGATGCAGCAACTTAACTTTCCTTTACGTGAATGAACTGAAGCGCAAGGACCTCAGGAAAAGTAGACGCCATTTTGGAAACTGCAGGAAAGAAATTTCAATCAATATGCTTTAAATTTTCTACAAAGATGTTTCAAATTTTCAATCAATATGCTTTTAAATCCTTCTGATGCTTTTGAATTGTCGACAGCAAAAAAAACCGATTGATTTTTTGTTGACTCGAACGTAATTTACGCCTTTAAAACTTTGTTGACTCGAACGTTATTTACGCCTTTAAAACTTGCCTTATATGTTCAGCTCATCTCTAATTTTAGAGACTTCACCTACCTAACCTATACTATTTTTTTTTCTTATGGAAAGACAATGGAACTTATCTTAATTGCAATCCAATATGTAATGGGAGGGTACCCTTAGATTTTGATTAGCTTTGATTTCCCATTGGCTAATTCTATTGTAAACTACCATGAAATTCTGTTCAAGAGGCCTATAAACGGCGTCTGCGAAGTATTTCTTTTTAACGATTCTTACTTCCTTTTTGGAACACAAGTCATTTAACACAGAGAGCTTCAACTCTCTCCACTCAAATTCCGTTTTGTCTTTAATTTGATTGACTTTTCTTTGATCAACTTTCACTCCCACAAAAATTCTTGGCACGGGACAGATGAATTTACGAAGATTTTTTTAAAAGAAAATTATTGATGCCAAACAAGCCCGTCTCAGAACAAGAGAAAGCCGGAGATTAAAACGGAAATTCTCCTGTGCCTTCACGGGCTTGTTTAGCTTGGTTTTTTTTTTCGGAAATCACTGTCAGTCCCATCGGTTGCAGCATGCACATTAAAATAAAAAGACCACTGACCTTTGTCCTGACTCCTCATAAATCCTGAGATGTCCCACTATAAAAGCGTTTTTATGAATTGAAGACGTTCTTTTTTTTTCACAACAATAGGAATTACTACACAAGGTGAATTAATTGAAGCTTCCACTTGAACGATTCTGTTCTGCATACTCGCTCACATGGATGAATGACTCGTTGGAAATTCAAGAAGGAATTGATGATGCGTCCCTGCTGGTGACCTACTGTGACTCACTAATAAATTATTTCCACTTCAATGCACTGGGAAGAGATCTTTAGGCGTCAAGAGATGACCCAAGACTCACAGCTTCCCAGAAGATGCAAATCAGATATGCGATAGAAGCTCTTTCTCACTAACAGTCCACTTGTCTCATGCTGGGTTGTCACTACAAAAATCGAGTTCTAAACTACCAGTATAGTAAAATTAACAAAGCTAATAATGAACCTGAAACTGAATAATGAATAATGAAATGGAAAGGCTTTCTTATGAGAAACAAAATTAATTGAAAAAGTTATTTACTTAATTAACTACGATTCTCACATACTTGACTCACATCATTTTGTGCTAATTTTCGTACTACTATTAGGTATGAATTGAGAGATTTACTAATTTAGTAATCCAAAACGGATTTAAAGAAAACGAGATCTACTTTTAACCTAACATTTTACAACCTTTTTTCTCTCTCTTGTGTACTTATTTTATTATTTTAGGTGCTTCAGCCCCTCCCAAAGGGCCCATGAGCAAGTTTTTAAATTAACATTCTCTTTATTATTAATTTAATTGTATTGGATGAATTATTGTTATACTAGAAATTTATTTTTCAATTCTGTGATCCTATTTTCAAAATAATAATTGAACTATTTTTGAATTTCTTCCTTTTTTTTTTTATAAAACTGGAATGGTATTTAAGTCTGCTTTAAATTGAGTGGACGATTTAATTGTAGATATTTCCAACATAATTTATAATTTTTATGTTTCGACATAAAAAAAATGCTTAATAAAAAAAGAAAGCATTGAAGATCAGGGACAGAGAGACAAAGCGAGTACTGTCGAACTAATAAAGTGGATCTGAGTTTATAATTTAATCAAATGCAAATTGAGTTTACACCTCGTCATAAAAAAAGAGAAAGTTTCAAAAAAAAAAAAAAGAATTTCTAGTGAAATCCTTCCATTGGACGAAAGCTTAAGTAGGAATCAATCAACTCAAAAACTTAATTACCCCTTCCAAATTAAGAAGCGTGCCTTCGTGAGCAAAGTCAGGTTCGCCCCACTACCCGTAACATTAAAGTCTCAAAAGGAAGCCTCAAGTCAAACTATAATTAAGTCAGCACAAAAAAAAACTTTAACTTAAAATAACCTACGAAGCATGGAGGCGTGCTGAGAGGGGAACTTCATTATTAAATTCAAATCCTTGTTCTCTGACACTGACAACAAAGTAGGATTTCATGGTACAGTAACTTCGGCCCGCTACCTTGAAATTATTTTTTCAAAATGTCTTCCAGAATCACGGAAAGTCAAACCTCAAAATCACGATGATGCTGGATGCTTTTAAGTTCCTCAAAAGAAGAATTTCCATTCCAAAATGGCCTTCTTTTGTCTTTTTGCATCTTACCTTGAATCTGGATAACTTACCTTTAAGACCTTAATTTTGAGCTTTAAATTTGACAATGCTTTAAAATCTCTACCACCACACATGAAGTTTCATTTCTTTTATAGACATCAGACTTGACCATTTATATACGCTACTCGTAAAGCCTGATTGAATGTGATTCTAAAGGACAAGAATTAGAGAGCATTTTTTTCTTAATAGGTACAAGGTGAGAAGGCAGGTATTAAGGCTTAAGGGAGTGCTGTAGCACTTATGGGAGCGTTGAGCACTTAAGGGAGCAGCGCAGGACTCGATATTACCGACAAAAAGTTACACAACGAGTCTTACAGCGTCGCTAATTCACCTTTAAATCTGATATCACTCCCAGGATGATGAAGATGAAGAAGATGTTGTTGATTTGAGGAATTTTGAAAATAAGGTCAATGGAAGAGTTAAGGGAGATAACTGCATCTTCTCATGATCTGTAAGTGCTTGAGCCTCTTTTTTTTTTATACAAAATTGAGACTTTCATTACAAAAGAATTGATTCTGAAGCAATGTCGTCGTGGGCTGAAAAAAGATCTCGCATTTCAAGAGAGCCCCATTATTTACAATAGCCTCCTAATTTGCAATCACAACTTTTTATTTTAAATTGTAATTTAAGGCATTTGTAGCCTCATCAGAACAAGAATAATGTCTTAATGATAATCATATCCTAAGAGCAAGGACACGATATTAATATGGCTATCATTGTTATTGACACACGCTCGAGAAATTATAGTGTTCCAAATTAGGCCACAAGTAAATAATAAAATTACGCATTTTTTTTTACAAAAAAAAAAACACATTTCCCAACAATTTTTTAAACCAAAGTTCCATTTAAGTGTTATTATCAAATTAGCTCATACGAATAACTTTTTGCTTTAGCGTGATATGTTTTTAAATAACTTGACACAATTTTTTTTTGAAAGTAATTTCTAAATCTGCATTTTTTTTAAACTTTACCAATATCAGCAATTTTAAAACAAGTGTATCAGTTAGAATAAAAAAAAGAGTCTTTTATTTTCTTTAAGAAATGTGCTTTCGAATTCCAAGTATTTCTAAAATGGCTCCTCCTGTCGAAGGACCCCGCTTATAGCACCTTATAAAAAACCGATTTAGAAAAAGAAAAGAAAATTTCCATGCGCTCTGGTCTACAATGAGCCTTCAAAAATTAAATTCTAAATTCAGGCTCAAATTGTTTTGTCATGAAGTTGCCCAGTGGTAGTACGTCGGGATTGCCTTGAGGGATGCTACCATACTTGGATCTTTACGGTACTTTTCTTATGGTTTTCTAATTTGAAGAGGCCAGTGGCCATGGGCAGTCTCCTAGGGATGAAACGGGGTTTAAATCGAATGGGAAGTTAATCGTGATGAAGATGATTATGGCAAATGATTGGGAAGACAATTAGATAATGAAAAGTAAGGAAACAATGCCTTTGCAAAGAATTAGCTAGTCTTCAGACCATCAAAGGCCCCATATCCCTTACTGAATTTTCAAAAGGAATTTTCTCCCATTGTTATGATCATATCCGCCCTTAACAAAAGAAGGTAAAGTTTTGTTTGAGGCGTTTCCTGGAATGCTTTAAAAGTTCCCAGGAGGTTATCACACTTACCACGCTACAGCACTGTACACAGAAAAAATCCTTGTACACCTTGTACACATAATATTTGGCCATATACACAAGAAATTATGAGCATCGTCCCTGGGAGTGGGATACCAGTTTGAATCACGCAAAAGTTATGTCATTAAGTATTCAAATGAATACAAATGACCAGTACAATGGGCTCAGAATGCGTTCCAAGATCATTAGTGTCTCAATTTATGAAGACAAGGGCTACATTCGCCTGGGTGGGTACTTACCATTCCAAAATAAGTTTCGAAAAATTCCTTCTTCCAATAGTACCAGAACTTTGCGTGACTTTTGGAAATTTTGGAAAAAGTCCCAAAATTGAGAAAAGGTCACTTTCACTAACTGGAAATCCAAATTCGGAGCTCTTGAGGTGAAAGTTGTCAAGTGCAACTTTCTCTCAACTTATTCTGTGACTAAAATGCTGCTCAAGGGTCACAAATGTTTATGGCGACATTTTTTAGTGGGGGAGCACTTAAGCGCTTATCAGAATGCAATAAGGGTACCACAGAACAATGCGACCGAGCCAAGGTGAGGACCAAAATGCAACTGCAGCAAAAGGAATGAACGCTTTAGAAATGCCTGAGTCCCCATTTCCCACTGTAGAGATGCTGGGACCAGAATGGGAGAGCCTTTTTGCCGTACCTGTTCAATCACAATTTACCTTTGGTTTTGCCACAGGTAGAAAATGACGAACCGTCCCACTCCGGCCTCCCAAGTACCATGCACAGAATTCACACAATTTCTTGACAATCTTGACCGAATAGATTTGGATCAAGCAAAGGTCAACAATTGCGCATAGAATTGAGATCTTACAGCTCAAGCTTCGAATGAAATATTAACCTAAAATTGTCCAACGATTAAGTTTTAAAAATCAAGTGGATTTAGAAGAAAAATGTAAATCTCTGAAAAATAGACTGGATAAAGTGAAAAAAATTCTAGCAGCGGGATGCGCTGGGTTTACTTCAGGTAAGATACCCCGAGGTAAGGCAAGAAGGGGTTTGTTTTTGTTAGAATGAAGGAAATTGTTGTGAAACTTTTTTCAAAATGTTGTCCTTCATCGGATTTTTTCTTTAAGCTTAACCCCTTTCTTGGTGTAAAGTGTACCGAAAGCATGAAAAAGCCATGAAAACTTGACCCCATTATTTTGTAATACTTTCATCAAAAATTTCTTACTATAGTTAAACGTGAAGAAAAGGAGTCAGCGTTGTGTTAACTGTTGAGTTAAAGTTGACGATGTTTCTATTTAAAAAAAAATCAAAAGTAAAATCGAACACTTTTTTTTTTGTATAAATTATTACGAAATTAAAATGAAAGTAGTAAAACTTTTCTAAGGCAAGACCTATCATAGTACCTATTAGATAATTTCATAATTAAGTTCGAGAATACAGATAGTGCGTTTGAGCTACTAGCTTCCCTAATCGAATTTCGTCAATTACATCCTAGTATCACTGCCAGGCTACTTAAGTTTTATACAAAGTGATCTAGTTACTTCCATTGAATGAAACTGCCTACCTTGTTTTGCCAATTCCATAAACACGACTTAAGTTTAAATTCGTCAATCTAACTCGTTTCATATTTTCGTAATAAGTGAGAGTAACAAAAGTCTTAAATTAAAACCCAGCGAAGAGTAAATAGTGTGCTTTTAGTTGAAAAGCGGCAAAAAGTTTAAGTCAAATCCCCGTTTTCCCTTCACTGCCAAATAAATATATACGACGTGATAGGCTCCAGGAATGAAACAGATTACTCCAGCAATAAAGAAGACAACTCCTTGTAAACCATTGATCGGTAAAATCATGATTACCATTCCAGCAACAGAGAGTCCTAATAAAAGAAAAATCAAGTGAGGAAAGTTAGAGTGGAATTCAGTATGCTAGTACATTTCCATTACTCACCGAGACCAATTACAAACAGAGCGAGAGCAGCAAGAACCATTTTCCAGTTCTCTCGAACCTTTGGATGCTTCCACCAAGGCATCGTCGGGTCAAATCCGTCAGAATCCTCGTCTGGGCTTTCAGCAATAAGAGAATCGCTGTCTTTCGAGACCGTCTTTGTAGAAAAAAAATGTTTCCATTTAATTGAAGCTAACAAAAAGATTACAAGTCAAAAATAGTCCATTACATCAACCTCCATCTTGTTTTTGAAGCCATTTATTATTGATTTGACGTTCGAAGGAGTTGAAGGATCTTGTATTCGAACATGTATGTCATCTGGAATGACCATGTCAGCACTTGGGGCAGCATTGTTAATGCCGGATGTGATATAACCACCTCTTGGATAGTGGCCTAAAGGAGATCGCTCTGTCGTTGTGGTGGCTCCATATATGCGTATTGCGTCCGTATTCTCTTCCTCAAAAGCATCATCAATACTAAACGTTTTATTTCTGCTTGAGCTCATTCTAATGAAGAAAATACAAAAAAAAAAAAAAAATTAAATATACCTTATTCAACCAGACCTAGAATAGTAAAACACAATATCCTTTGAAAACCTCAAGATTGCACCGCTATGTTTACTACTGGCATTTTTTGGCATACCCCACTGGGCCTTTACCCATCTTTACACCTTCATCGATGATAACGAAAGCGCAAAAATAGGGCCACTTTACTCGGTCAACGACCCTGAGGCTGATGAGGACAGATCACCAACTTTGTCTACCAGATTGGCGTTTAGGTTAGTGATCTGGCAAATCCCTTAGTAGCGTTGAACTATCCATGAACTACGACACGACCCAATATATCACATTATTTGATATTGTTATTGTTTTTAAGGTCATAAACCAGCTGTCAAATGCTATTTATGACTTACTTTTAGTGGTTTGCCTGTTTTAAGATATGCAAATGCTTCTCCAGGAAGGACTGATGGTGTTGGTGGGGCAGGAAGATGTCGTTGTCAAGTATTTTGTGTTGTCACTTGCTTCCACATCTTCCAGACCTGATCTTCAAGGGTATTGTGCAGGCTTGGAAGAGATAATTAATTCACTAGAGGAGCTCAATTCAGCGAAGTGAGAAAGGAGATAAGCAGCTAATAAACAGTAAATAAATTTTTATGGTTCCTTTTTAAGTGCCAGAGACAGGAGAGGTGTCATCATTCGAGAATTCCGTCACTCTAAAGGTTACTGCAGAGAACCTCAATGTCATCATTTGCAGACACGGGCATTAATCATGCGAGCAAAGCAGTATGGATGGACTCACTAAAAAGCAATAATCGAATGCCCATACTTGTCATCAACTTTTTGCGAGATTTGTGTTCGGCGGCATTTCCAAGAGGTTTGAATTATGGAAATAGATAATTTTCCTGCTGATGAGAACAACAGGAGGACAAGCGATGATGCTAATTGATATTTAATCACTAATTAATTAATTAGTAAGTTTATTTCGTTGTGCTTTCGAACTTTTTATAACGTTGTGTTTGCGCAGTATGTATTCCTCAATCGTTTGGGTGGGAGAAATATTGATTAAGGGCAGTTGACAACGAAAATTAACTACCCGTACCGTAAGAAAGTCCAATAATCGAGGTAATTAATCAAACAACAAATCGATGTTACATCAATCATAAAGAGAAAGATTGACGTTTAATTTTGAATCTCGCAGAAATCAAGTTTCGCTAAGCGGAGAGTAAGCAAGCGTACTCCAGTCCCACTCCATAAGAAATATTTTTGAGAGTGCCGTTTGCAAAAGTGAGAAATAAACAATTTTTGCAATTGGCAAGCTAACGTTAGGAAAAACGATAGAAATACAACCGAAG
>VYYI01001554.1:0-18843 GCA_021029175.1 Bilobella aurantiaca
ACAGCTTTTGTTCAAGTCTATTTAAAAAATTTTGTTAGCCACTAATTTAATTAAGTGGTCATTAAAATCCGCAAGATTTTTATGGCAAATTTTGTTGGGCAAACTTTTGCCCTATTTTTTTTGCATTTTCTACGCTACTCACATCGCTTTACTGTACACTTTGAAGTGGAAAATCGTATAATTTATCGACTAACCTTCTGAACTGATATAAAAGTGTAAAGTGCATCCTTAAGCAACTTATTAATCACGTTCGCCCAAAATATTACGCTTCAATCTGAAGCTCCAATTAATTTGTGTCAAGTGCTGATTAGCACGGCGTGTCAAAAAATTGCAGCTAAACGTAAAACAGAAATGTGAATGATCTCACAAAGAAAATCGCTTTGCAAGAATTTTGTCATATTCATTTTTGCCTAGTGAAACGAAATTTTTCAACGATCAAATTTTTCAATACGATCATTATTTTTGGAAATGAGTATAATAAAAGCACTATTTTGTATAACGCATTTTTCTTCAGTGCGTGAGCATTGTAAGAATTTTTGGTCAATAAACTTCTTTCCTTTATTTTCCTGACAGAACAGTTCTAAAAATTGAGAATTATGACCCTTAAGGGTACTCGTGTGCCCTTACACGGGCTGGTTTGGCTATTTTTTTTTTTAATTTTCATAAGCGCAAATGAATGTTTTTCAAAGCCTTTCCGAGATGTTTTCGCCTTGGCCTTAACACTTAATGATGCTGAGTAACGGGGTTTTTGAGAGCCGTTGACCTTGGCCAGAGACAGAAGGGTCAGGGAAGGCCCTTAAGGGCTCCTTCTGCGAGACAAGTACCCTTAAGACAGCCCTTAATCAATTGCATGTTGTCGCTGGTCACTTGAACAGGAAGAACCTGTTTGTGACATGGGAAGTCACTGTCCCATTATCCCAAACTTTCCTCAAAAGGATGACACAATGAGATAAAAGCAGACATCAGATTTCGTTTTTTCGCGAAAGGACGTAAAATGGAGCATGTATGGTAAACGGTGGTTAATTAGCGGTGGAGGTATGAGGCGCTAATTAAGTAGTTATGATTTATGAATCATAATTTGGGGAAGATGGACATGGCCCAAAGAAGGTGGCCTGACGATGATGCCACCGCCCATGTCCACTTGCCAAGAGCCCTCACGAGAGATGCTCCCATTATCTTCTCACTTTCATTCCTAACCCACTCCGGTCTACTCCTCTTTTGAGTACGGGAGACCTACGGGGACTGGATATACCCTTACCGGCTCTTCCCACCCCAATTCTTAATTAACTAATTGAACCACAACTAATTAAGTGGGCTTCGGTGAGTCCGTGAGTGTGTGATACCCTTAGGAATCTTAACTCTGCTCCTTTCTGGGATCTCCTTGTTTAGAAAAGTGGGACAACAAAAAAAAGAGGGATCATGCGAACCAAGATGGCTGGAATGCATATTCCGGATATACTGGCCGATCCGGTAAGTACTGCTAGTTGACTAATTAGTGACATGCTAATTAGTTAGTGAAGTTATGTTTATGTAGAGCAATGATTGTTTAGTAAAGGGTATATTGGCAGTAGTTGACAATGACGACCATATTGTTCTTGTGGTAGGTTTACCGAATGCCTTGCTACGAGGGCCCCACCAAGACCTCGACCACCACCATCTCCGCCACCTGTCCACTGCCAAATGCTGCCACGGACCTGTTCAAGAAGACCACAATGGCCTTGAAGATGCCCAACGGGGATGACAAGCACCACCATTTGCGGACAGAGCAGGACAGTCCCCTCCTGCGCCACCCGAAGGAGGCCCCACCGGCCGCTGCCCCACCGATACCCAACCCACCGCAGAGGAGGAAGGAGGATGACTACGAGGATCAAACCTTCCCAATTATTCCCTACTTGGCCAGTGTCGTATCCTTAGTTTGTATAGCCTTCGTCGCTTTCTGGGGAGAGCTCCTCCAGTTGAGGATACGAAAGGAGAAGAATCGACAGGTAATGAAATCGCTTTAAATCGCTGCTAACGGATATTATTTAAGCGTAACTCGTACTGAAAAGGCGGCAAAAGCGATAATGTTTTTAATAGCATCTAAGTATTTGTATCCAAGTGTCCTTTTCAAGTATGAGAAGTTTGCTTTTGCTTTCCAAGTATTTGTATTATCCAAGTACGCTTTTCAAGTATTCGTATCCAAGTATGCTTGCAAGTATTAGTTTAGTATCCAAGTCTCTTTTTCAAGTATCCAATTGGTGCTCCATTTTCGTAGGGCTATACTCCATTGTACACATGGTGGGAGAACTTTTACCGGAATCACTTGTTGCGTCGAGTGTGGAGCGCTATGTTTACGCCGATTGTTTCCCCTGCCGGGCCCAACGTCACTGTGCTTGACAGGGAGTCTTCAAATCAAGGATGGACCATTAAGTATGTAAATGAGTGTGAAGTGTTGTCAATATTCCAGTATAACTGGAGAATCGCTGCAAAGTGTATACCGATGCTGTCTTTTTGCTCCAATTTAGATTGACGCCAAATACTCGGGAATGTATTAACTTAGGATCCTATAATTATTTGGACATGTCGGAGTATAATAGTCCTAATTTTAGTAAAACGGTTAAAGTACTACGAGAATACGGAGTTGGACAGTGTTTTCAAGGACGAGTTCAATGTAAGTAGAAGACAAAGTTAAATTCAGCGATTTTTACAGACTGATTACATCGATAATCAATTGACTAGATGGAACAAAAGTTCACGACGAATTAGATCGACGACTCGCAGAATTCATCGGTGTTGAGGATGCATTGACCTTTGGAATGGGATTTGCAACGAATTCCCTCAACATCCCCGCCATCATGAATTCAGATTCGTTAATTTTCAGCGACGAACTCAACCACGCTTCCATTATTCTTGGCATCCGCCTCACAAAGGCAAAAATCAGGATCTTCAAACACAATGGTGAGGCGTGAGTGTGATGTGAAATCTTGTCAGGCCTCTTGTTTACTTTGACAGACAAATGCCAAAATATTCCTTTTAAGCATGCACATGCATTATAACTTTGCATGAGTGCGAATTCAAGAACCTGTCTTTGACATTATCTATTTCTGTTGAATTATACAGATATGGTTGACCTTGAGAGTCAGATTCGGAAACACATAATCGCTGGAAACCGTGGAAGGCCCTGGAAGAAGATTTTTATTGTCGTTGAGGGCGTGTACAGTATGCATGGCTCAATTGCGAGGCTTCCCGACCTCATGCGTATCAAGGAGAAGTACGGAACGATTATATATTTGGATGAGGCTCATTGCATGGGTTCAGTAGGAGCCACCGGTCGGGGAGTTACGGAGTACTTCGGAATTGATCCCAGAGAAATTGACATCATGATGGGAACATTCGCCAAATGTAATTAAAGAACACAATTATCTTTCAATTTAATGAATAGCGTTGTTAGCCCATAACATTAACTAATTTAAGGTTAATTAATGAATGATAATTAATAGCCTTCGGTGGTATCGGCGGGTATATTGCGGGATCCAAGAAATTCGTTAATACGTTACGGAAACACTCGGCGGCTCATCACTACGGAACAGTCATGCCGGCAAGCGTTGCCGCCTTTTTACTCGAGGGTGTCAAACTCCTGCAAAGCAAGGATGGTTTACAGCGAATCACTAACTTGCAAAGGTTAGGTCAATCTATTTTATAAATTTCTGCTTTTAATAGCTTCTTATTTAAAAAAAAAACTATTTCTTGTTTAAAAAAAACTGTTTTCTAAAAAATCCAATTTTCTAAAACAGGAATACTAGATACTTTCGTCAGCGGCTGGAGCAGATGGGACTGATTGTGTCAGGTGCCTTGGACTCACCCGTCATTCCCATTGCAGTGCCAATGGCCGCTCTCGTCTACATTATAGATTTCATGAGAGCGAGGAATGTGGCTGCTGTAATGGTCAGGTGAGCAGACAACAGATATATCATGTTATCTGTTGAGTAGATATCTGTAATATCCCTCAATTTGGATTCGCTATCCGCCCTGCTTACTAAATTCATTTACTATTTTACAATTAGTAGCATTTCTTTTAATTTAGCTATCCGGCCACGCCAATTACCGAAGGCAGAATTCGCTGCTGTCTCAATGCCCATCACACTCGTGAGCAAATTGATTACGTACGTGCACACATTTGTGATAAGATTGCAAGAGTTTCGTAATATAAAACAATGACAGCACATTTCCAACTAAAAGTCTTTGTTCTATCAATTTCAGGTATTGAAGTGCTTCGACGAACTCGCAGATACAATTGGGATTTTGAGAATCTCATCGAGACCACGGGAACTCGGAGTGATTGAGTACTAAAAAAACCATTTTTACCAGTTATGCCGTCGTAGAATGAAATGACGTTAAGTAATCGCACTTCCAAAGCTTGCTTTCCTCTACCAAGAAGATTATCCGGATCTCTTCTTCATGTTCTCTAGAACAATACAAATGACTCTTCCAAACCTTTAAAGCAAAACCAATCCTTCCCAATTCCAAAAAGGAGCAAAAGCTTTATTTCAAAAAAGTCCGTTTTTCTTAAATACTACGTCCACTCTACTAATAAGATAAGTTATAAAAACCTTAGATTTAATTATAATAGCGTCGTCGTAATGAAAAAGTGTAACTAAAGTTTCCCCGTTGTCCTTTAGCATTAAATAACTTTAACGAGTTACGGTGAAACATGGATATTTTATGTGAAAAAAAAAACTGATCTGACCGTAACTTCAAGAGGTCAAGTTAAATTTGACCTCTTGAGGATTTGGGGTCAAGTCTTCCTTCCAGAGGTCAAGTACCCTTTAAGTCTTACTTCAATAGGTCAAGTATCCCCAAGTCCTCCTGGAATGAGGCCTGGACCTGCTGCTGAGGCATTTGATTCTGCTGTCCCTGAGCCTGAGGCATGCGCATTCGATTAAACTGGGCCCCACCGCCCCCGTGACCCACATTTGACCCTGGCTGCTGGAGGAGGTGCTTGAGTCTTGTATTCAATTGACCTCCAGGCCCTTGACCTTGCATTCGCTGAGGGGCCAATCCAGGCCTCATCCCTTGACCTCCCTGGATCATTTGCCCTTGCTGCATGCCCATTTGTCCTTGACCAGCCATCGGTCCCTGATTTCCCATTCCCATTCCCTGATTCGGTAGTGTCATGGGCCCTTGACCCTGACTCATGATTTGACCTTGGCCAGGACCGGGGGTGGGCCCTTGAGTGGACTGCAGCTGTTGCGTGTAAATTAACTGCTGCTGAGCCTGCTCAAGGGCTTGCTGAAGTTGTTGAATCTTGAGAACGTTTTGTTGCCTCTCAAGCTCAATATTTTCGGCCGGTTGGATTTGCCCTCCTGCTCCGAGCTGCTGCTGAAGTTGAGACGGGTTGGACATCATTCCCTGTTGTTGGGACGACATCTGCTGAACGGTGACTGGGAGGCTAGGTGAGGGTTGCTGGGACTGTGACCCTTGACCTTGAATGACCATTCCACCTGTCCAGAAATGGAAAAGGAATGGTTACTCGACCCGACCTCTATTTTTCCACGGTTCACGGTTATTTTTCACAACGGTTTCACTGCCACTTGTCTCATTTCTCACCTTGCATGCCAGGCCCAGTGAATGCTTGGGGAATACTTGGTGGAATTCCAGGTCCTGTCTGCCGAATCGCAGCTTGCTGAGTCTTCTGCTGCTGAATCACCTTCCGTATTCGATCGACAAAGCCCGCTTGGTCATTGGGTATAAAGCCCAAGTAGGCGTTCCGCTCTTTGCTGTACAGGAGAATCAATACTTTGATAGTGCAAGCATTCTGTGGCATTCCACTTCCGGTAAAATGAACACAACCCGCCTGAAATATCGAGTAGAAAATCAGCGTTAGACCAGCGAATCAGCTATTTAAAACAATTATACGAGCTCATTCTCAAAGTACTTACAAATCCAGAATCCATGACTTTCGTCAGAGACACGAGTGCATCGTTATTTTGGAGAATGAAAAGGACCGTTTTGACATCGAGAAAGTACGTTCCGCCCAAATTGCCCACAATCTGCTTGGGAATGAGTTGCATGATGAGCTTGGAGGGCCAACCGTCACCTTTGACCTCTGGCTCACCGTTGACAACCGACGAGGAGACTTGACATGGAACCTGTCTCGGAATTTTTTGGCCTTCTGGAGTTCCTAATTCAAAGTGCTCAAGTTTAGTGGAACTACATCTTTCTAAAAAAGTATTTAGAAAACGTTTTAGAACAGAACTATTTTGTTCTAAATTACGGTAAACACAAGGAGAGACACACAAATATTAACTTTGATTGTGTACACATTTAGCTGTGTAATCACTCGCACCTTTCTGCTTTTCATGCCACTCCAAGTATCCGTTCCAAATGACACGGCGTTCACGTTGTAGCGTTGGGCTGCCGAGTTGTTGCTGAATGTTGCCAATTCCAGCAGCATTGGGATTGGATCCAGTGGGAGAGCCCACCATTGGTGGCTGATTCAGCCTCGCCAGTATTTCTTGTGGTGGGCGCTGAAGTGGACTTGATGTTGGTTGCGGATGGGGAGGGATTTGATTGGGCTGGAAGAAAAAAAAGAAGAAATTAATAACTTAATAAATTAGATAATTAACTAAAAGTTAATTTGCATTTAGAAAGTTAATTAAGTAATTTTTAAGATCATTATTTTGAAATTCGGCGCACCGTCTGTATTCTTGATTGTTGCTGAGCCATTTGCATCTGCTGGAGCTGTTGGTTCATTTGATTCGGCCATCTTGGTCCGGGTGACATTGACATCTGTTGACCTGGTTGCTGCTGCATAGGCGCGTGTTGACCCTGCAAGGTATTTTGACCTTGCTGCTGCTGACCTGGATTTTGACCTTGCTGGAGCATATTCATTTGCTGGGACTGCTGTTGGAGAATCTGGTTCTGACCCCCCTGCAGTATTGGCATTTGATTCTGAGTTTGACCCTGAAGCATTTGACCTTGACCTTGTTGCTGCATTTGGGCTTGTTGCTGTTGTTGCTGGAGCATATTTTGTTGTTGTTGTTGTTGCTGTTGGTTGTGAATTGACTGCAA
Organism: Bilobella aurantiaca; assembly: GCA_021029175.1. Lineage (NCBI taxonomy): Eukaryota > Metazoa > Arthropoda > Collembola > Poduromorpha > Neanuridae > Bilobella > Bilobella aurantiaca. Next base: position 7,051 of record VYYI01001554.1, read on the forward strand.
CTGCCCCTGCTGCATGGTCATTTGGTTCTGATTTTGGTTCTGCTGAGTTTGGTTTTGTTGTTGTTGTTGCAGTGCGATGTTTTGCATTTGAGCCTGCTGTTGTTGTTGCTGCTGCTGGAAGGCCTGTTGCTGTTGGAGTTTGGCTAACTGACTCTGCTGCTGAGCAATGCCTGCCTGTTGCTGGTTCATTTGCATGTGATTCATTTGTTGATGGGGATTCATCATGGCTCCTCTGATGTTCTGCGGTTGACCTCCGGCCGGTGGGGTCATTGGCCTCGGGTTCCGGAATGTCTGTTGTTGTTGTTGCTGCTGGGCAAACATTTGCTGCTGTTGCATTTGCTGTTGTTGTTGCTGCTGCTGCATTTGCATTGCTTGCTGTTGTGAGAGCTGAGACATGTTGCCCTGCTGCATTTGAGCAGCTGATGGCGACTGCATTCCTAAAAGTAAATCGATTCAAATTTACAAGAAAAAAAAATTCTATGGTTTTTTTTATGAAAAACTGTCAAAAAATCAAATTGTCAGCCGTTTGGTATAACTGTATATAAAAGCAAACAACATTACATTAACTGGACACTTAATTATCATAACTCAAGTTTAAATTTGAAGCTCGAATTAAAATTTTAAATATCTCCTTTCCAAAAAAATTCTTAGCAGATGACAGCAAAGCATGTCAGCCATTTTGGCGACAGCATTCCAAAATCAGAAATTGAGAGTTGTAACTTTTCGTTTCATATTTGGTTGAGTTTGGGTATAAAATGCTGGGTGAAAGTTAAGGTTCTAACCACCTGCACCCATTGGTGAGTGCTGTTGTGAGTGGATTCCAGTATTCGTTTGAATGTTGGTGGATACTGGGCTCCTGGGCAGTTGCATCATGGGCGACTGCTGAGAGACGGCGGATACTGCTGGATGCTGGAGAGTCTGTGTGTTGGTCAATATGGGTTGTTGTACCTGTTGAGCAGACACGGAGAGTTGAATTGATGTGGGCGGAGCATTGGGGTTAAGTTGTCCTTGAGGAGTCGTTGACAGAGGAAAAGTTTCCGGATTTACTCGGACGGGGCTGGGTGGGCGTTCCTTCATGTTTAAAAAAGTGGTGGCTATGCGAAGGCAAACCTTTGTTTTTTGGACATTTGGGACTTACGTCGTTGACCTTAAGATTGAAACCATTGAGTAATATGAGGTGACGAACGTCTCGGGAGTAACCTTTCTGGTTCACGATGTCTCCTCCAGCGTGGTCAAACAGTTGGATCAAACCTGATAAACATGATAATAATGACAACGCCAATGTGATAAAGCTGATAAATATAAATTTTTCAACATACTGGGAATCTTTCGGGGACTCATAATACTGAGATGTATTTCTTTTTCCACCATATCCGCTGCGAGCTGTTCGACAGTTTTGCCAACGTAGTCATCGCTCAGCCCTTCAGAACCAGATACGGGAATACCATAGGGCTTGCAATTGCAGACGAGGATAATGTGCTTCTTGGCTGAAACGACATGAAGCGAACATGAAGAAAGCTGTTGTACAAGTCAAACTGTAATTTGAAGGTATGTGAAATATTGCGAGTTATTACCAACTGAATCAGTTACTGTATTACGGAAACTTGCCAAATCCTCTAAGCACTCCATTGCCGAAGCGAGACCTTCGACAACGCTTGACATTGCCTCTCCATGTCCACCATTGAACCTTAGATTTAGAAACAAAGTTAACGTGATGTAGATCGTTAGCATTTGATCATTAATCACGTAATTTACTTGATTCGATCAATCTGACACAAGAGCTTGTAAGACGTATTCAACGGCCCAACGGTGTCAATCAGGAATCCTGGCAGAGCGTCCGAGGCATTGAACACAACCAGTCCGTATAAGCAGTAGTTGCTCTAAACAATTAGCGATCATTCGATTAGAGGCAAACCGCGCTGCGGCGCGAACCTGGGTTAATAGATATCACACTTACATCGGATCCGCAGTCCTTCTCATCAATCGGACCAGAGAAATGTCTATAAATTAGATTAACTTAATCTTACTCAGAAAGTATTTCAGCAGCATTGTAATTGAGGAGTTGGTAATTAATTAGTTACTTACTCCAAAGTCGGTATGATGTATTGGGAGCGTAACTCATGTAAATAAGCCCCACAGAGCGCTGTTCCTTCCACGACGAAAATGACGTCCGTGTGCTGAACGGCCTGGGCCATTTGAAGAGTGAATTTGGATTCGAATCCCTTGTTAAATCCTCCTGTCGAACGACCGACAAGACAAAAAGTTAATCGCTTGACCTGAGTTATGACCTTTGACCTCAACGTTTGCTAATTAACCTTTGACCTCAGAGCAGGGGTTACTGGTAAAGGTCAAAGGAGATAAATATACAAGAAAAAATGTTACGAACCTTGTTTTTAGCCAAAGGTCAGGTCACAGGAACCGAGCTGAGTTGAAGACTATAATTTGAAGCTATCTCCTTCCGCCCAGGACTAAGCTCACGTATCCTGATTAGTAATTAAATAATTATCAATTAATTGATTTTGTAATTAACCTTAACGTAACGCTTGTCCTTTGGAATTGTTCATGATGCTGTCACTTTTGAAACAGAGAAATGCACAACTGTTAATTTTAACACTAATTGGTAAGCACAATTAATTCTGCTAGTCATAATCTCTCTGTAGCAGTGAACAGGTGGTAATTAAGTAATTAACAGTGTAATATTACCTCGACACACCTTTCCAGTGCTCGCTAATTAAATTACCATTTTCAACTTAATTCACAATCGCTGGAAATCCCAGTCATCCCACGTAAGACAGAACAAGAAGCGATTTCAAATCATTCACATTTTATTGCCCTAAAAAAAGCACTGCTATCGTCGGTAAACACACTCAACTCCACGGGAAGTAAAATTGGTATTTGAATTGTTGAGGCGGGAGATGATTTTGTTCCTTCAAATTTTAATTTTAAATCAAAATCAGCGATTTGGATTTTGAATTGGGAAGTTGAAAATCGCTGATTTCATGATTACTTGCAGTAATCTAAGGATCTTCAAACTATCACAAGTGATCCAGAGGCTTTCAACCAATTTGTCCAGTGCTACGAGGTAAGGTTGATTAATGATTATTGTAAACAATTCGTATATGCGAATTCGAATTCGGTACACGTGTTTAAGATTAATTGGACGATTTAATTAGTTTGTAAATTATCGCTTATATTTCTGGTGTAAATTGCATATCGCTGAAAATTTGGATTTCTTTAATGGTGTTTTGAAGTGCGTAATCGCTTAAATATTTCAGGATGATTTCTGGTCCTGCAACGGCTTCGGTTCCGGAGGTTGATACCCGGCAAGTCAAGACGTCCAGAAATCTGCATGAAAAATCATACATAGTTTGGTTCTCAAATGAACATACCGACTTCATGAAGCCGGTAATTAGCACCGTTGACGATTTGGGTATTTTGTAGCAATCTAATTACTCAGTTTTATTAATTCAGGAGTTGGAAGCCTTGTTTCACTTGTTTAACATTAGTCGAAGTAATCTGGATAAAGGAACTTGGTATGGGGTAAGAATCAAGTTAACTAATTAGATTTATGTAATTACCCGATCCAGTTCTATGGATTAGCTTGTTGCGCTTGATTTGATGAGTTGAATAATTGATGTTTGGCTTGATTCCAGCCAATGGTAATTATGAATTTTGAACGCGAAGACGATGTTCGGCGACTACTCTCACGAAGCGTTTTGATTCGGGCGTGCTACGAGCTCTGGGCTACGGGAACCTCCATGGATGAGCTACACTCAAACTTTCAAAATAACGCTGAAGTGGCCGTTCCTCACGAGACCTCTAGTTTTCGCCTCCGAGTGGAAACTTATGGAAAGAAGTTGTCTCAGACCAAGAAATTAGAAGTCATTGAAGTGAGTGGCAATTATTAATTAATATTATATATTTTTCTTGGACATCTTCATTATTCAAATTGTATTATTACACTTTGTTTACGTATACTTGGTCTTACTAACAATAATGTTTAAATGTTTTATGTTGGGTTCGCCATATATATCAATAAAACTGATTGATTGATTATCACACTTTGTGTAGAGTTTCCAATATATACCTCTTGATGGACCTGTAGATCTCTCCAATCCAGAATGTAGTCTCCATGTCATTCAGTATTTTGACTATGATGGACTAACGATACCAGAAAATCCTGAAGCAGTTTTTCTTGGAAGATGGGTAACTTTTTATAGAATTAACTGCAATTTAACTGATTGATTGACTTATACAATTTACAGCCCAAGACCAATTGTCCATTTTTTTTTATATAATGACGAATTTCTTTTGTTAGATTGGAGAAGGTCAACGGAATATTGTGAACAAAATCTCTCTGAAAAGGAGAAAGTTCATTGGCAACACTTCAATGGACCCTTTGCTATCGCTGCTCATGGCCAACTTGGCCCTTGTGAGGGAGAATTCTGTGGTTTATGATCCATTTGTCGGAACGGGGTCTCTTCTGGTGGCAGCAGCGATCATGGGTGGATACGTAATTGGAACTGACATTGACTATTTGACAATTCATGCCAAATCAAAACCGTCAAAGGCTCGCATGGTGAGTGATTTTGGAAAAACAAATAAGGTTACAGCGATTGCAAAAACAGCGATTGATTCCTAAACCTTTCTCATCCTGTCTATTGCAGCTGAAACGAGAAACAGATGAAAGCGTACTTGCCAACCTTGTGCAGTACGGTGTGGAGAGACAATACCTTGACGTTCTGATCGCCGATGCCTCTTTACCGCTGCTGAGAGATGGATTGAAATTTGATGCAATAATAACAGATCGTGAGTTTTCTTAAATTAACCAATTAACCATTAACCTACCAAAAGATAATTAATATTTAGTTATTTTATAATAATTAACTAATAACTTTACAGCGCCTTATGGAGTAAGAGAGCCTATTGAAAGGATAGGTTCGGTAAAGGAGGACTGCACCGTGGCGGAAGAGCACCTCGGCATACACTACCCTCAGAAAGTGACTTATCCACTGTGTGACATTCTCAGCGATTTAATTGATTCCGCTGCTCAGCGATTAAATATCGGCGGACGCTTAGTGTGTTGGATTCCAATTGCAAGGTAAACAGCGATTAGACAAGAATTAACTACAAAATAATGTTTTATATATTTAAGTTACGTTTTTTGTGAAACACTCACAGGCTTCATTACGATGAAGATCATCTTCCAAAACACGATTGTTTTCAATTAGTTTCAAATTGTGAGCAAAAGCTAAGTGCTGCTTCCGCGAGGAGACTCCTTGTCTATGAAAAAGTTAGAGAACATCATGTAAGACATTACAAACCTAATATCTTAATTAAAAATATATTAGACATCTTGTAGGATATATTGAGATATATCTAGAAGATATCTTTAGATATTGTAACATATCTTGACTTAATATCGTTAAAAACAATTTTATTTCTATTTAGAAAACCAGCAAGACGCTGATTCAGTCTAATTCTCTCATGTACAAGTTCAGAATCTTCGGCCAAGCGAGCGATGATGAACCAAAAAGACCGTCAAAGAAGCAGCTCAGGAAAAAGCAATAAATTTTTTTTTGTTAATTTCATAAATGCAGGACAATCTCTATTCTAAAAAATGAATAAATTTTTACTTGACTTTATTAAAAAAAAAACTTATATTTTCTATTTAATTTTTTTCTCCATAATCGTTTAATTTTTTACATTTTATACCAAATTTTTATTGTTTAGCGATTGTTGGCTGCTGTTTAGGCATGTGCGATCAACAGCTGTTTTAGTAGGCGGGAAAAGTGGGGTTTAGAATTCCGTTCCTAATCAGAGGTCAACTTTTGCAATGATAAAGTTAAAGTCAACCATTACTTCATCCGATAATTAATTAGTTAATTGGCGAGTTAATCGTTAACTAATTAAAGATTGAAAGCAGATTGCTGTGCAAGGGAATCTGCAGGTAAGAGTTGTGATTAACAAGTTATGATTCAATTTTATGTCAAACAATTGTTTATATTGTAAACATAAAGAATGATTCTTTTGTTTTAAAGTTGGAGGAACTAATTCGCCTCTTTCAAATGGAACCAAAAAGCGATTAAGACACCCTTTCATGGTTGCAACGGTTTACAGAGCCAAGCGCTGCTGCGAACGGTGAAAGCCGGAGCTCCGTAGTAAAGGCGTCCAGGGTCAAACGGCTTTCATCCTCACACCGTGCCGCCGTGACCGTTCTACGCGGTCGTCACCGTGCCACCGTTCGTCTGAGGCTCACGGCTAAAGAGCGCCCTGGCCTTAGTTATGTTATTTTGGAAAGGATACTCGAATTGGCCATTTTGTAAAAGTGTGCTGAATAGCGTTATCAAAAGTAGCTGGTCGTCGCGTAGTTGCAGCGTTTTTAATGCTTTCTCATTAAATCAGCTCAGGCTTTATTCTACGCGAATTTCTCCAAATGAGGTAAACGAAATCAAAATTTGGAGAAATTAAAAACTAATAAGAAACTTAAACTCTAATTAGTTAGTAATCGCTTATTTGTACCTGTATAGGTGACACTGATTTTGCGAGCTAATGAGAATTCAGAAGAAATTAACATAGGATCCATTAAGTCTTTCGATACCAATCAATTGGCTTCCAATTCACCTATCGAAGACATGAGGGCAGAGGCACGATGCCTTCTGACGACAGGTAAAGTTTCGTTAGCTGGAACTAAGAATCTGTTTCACACAATGAAATCTACAATTTTGAAAACTTTAAATTTTTTTAAATGTTGAATTTTGAAAACGATTTTAATTGTGTGCGTTTAGGAATGTTATTTGGAATCGCTGACGGCCACGGTGGGCCGGCTTGTGCTCAAGTAGTGTCCAAGAGACTGTTCAACTATATCGCTGCCTCACTTCTTCCGTCTGACATCCTGCAAAGAATACTCAAAGCCAATTTGGACAATCATGACATACAGTTGCTGGAGACGTACAACGATCGCTATGACATGGTAGAAGACCTTCAAGCACTATATGACAGGAGTTTTCAGCAGTTTCTCCAGGAACTTGCCTCCAGAGATCAAGCACAATTCCGTATGAGATCAGAATTGGAAACAGCTTTTGTCCGCCTCGACGACCACATTATTCGAGAGGGGAAAAGTGAATATCCAAATCCAGCAGTGTTTGAAGGAAATGAGAACTTAATGCGAAAGACGCTGTCGGTGGCAGTGTCGGGTGCTGTCGCTGCAGTGGCGCACATTGATTCTGAGCACCTACACGTCGCCAGCTGCGGCGACTGTCAAGTCGTCCTAGGAACACGAATAAGTGAAGTCGACGACTTGTCGACAGGTTGGGTCGCTGTGCCGCTGACACAAGAACACAACGCCGAAAATGAGGTGGAAGTTCAACGAGTCCTCAATGAGCATCCCGAGGCAGAACGTGATAAAATTATTGTCAATGACAGGCTCCTAGGGAATTTGGCTCCGCTTCGTGCATTTGGTGACTGCAGGTAAATTGTCAATGATAATTTATCATGAAACCTTTTTCGTAATTTTCTTCTCATTTGTATAAAAACCTAATTTCCTGTCATTTTTACTAAGGTTTAAGATGACACGCGACGAAATCAATCGCTGTTTGGTACCTTTTCTTGGTTCACAAGCATTAGTTCACAGTAAGCCAAGCACACCAAATATGCATAAATAATTAAGATATTCAGCGATAAATAATTAAGACTGTCAGCGATTATGAAACTAAAAACTCGAGCGATTTGTTGCAGACAGTATTTCACCGCCGTACCTGACTGCCATGCCGGAAGTTACTTACCACCGCCTCCGACCCAAGGACAGCTTCATCATTATCGGTTCCGACGGTCTGTGGGACATGCTCTCTCCAGCGCAAGCCGTTCGCCTCGTGGGAGAGCACATGTCTGGAAAAACCGTGCTCAGCCCGTTCTGTCTACCGCCACAGCGCAAGGACGACGTGAAGCTGGGAACGATCCATGCGACGCTCATGCGGCGCATGGAGTCCTTCAAATTAAAACCCATCGACTCAAACGCCGCGACGCACTTGATTCGCCACGCCCTCAGCGGCACTGACTACGGTCTCGACCACAACCGACTCAGCTACTACTTAACGATGCCACAAGACACCGTGCGACTCTTTCGAGACGACATCACGGCCACGGTCATTTTCTTAGACACAGAGTACTTGAGCCAACGTCCTTTGTAAGCCTTTAGATTCTAGATTTTAACCTTCCAGCCTTTTCGCTCTCGCAATAAGCGCTGATTTGTGAAATATTTATTAGTAAGTGGAGATAGGGCTTAAGTCCTTTGCTAAGCGCTGAAATCAGCGTTCGAGCTGTTGACCAGTTCTTTTTCTTCGAGTTCATTTTTGAATTACTCTAGTCGATTTAGTACTCTCAAATTTTAGTAAACTGTAAATTTAGTTAATTTAAATTTATCAAATTTAGCTTTTTAAGCATAAGACAAGTTTAGAGAGTGCTTTTGCAAAGCATAGTCTTCCAAAGATCAGATTAAAATTGTGACAAGGGCCCATTTCCGTTGCGTGTCAATTTGTAAATTGTAAATTGAGGACATGGGTGGGAGGATGGGGTGTAAAATGCGTCAACATTTGCATGACAAAGGAATTCCTTATAAGATGATTCAGCGAATGAAAGTGGCTGCAATGGGCTAATGGCCATAAAAGGACAAAATTAAGGTGTGGCTTCCTCTTCCAAAACTTATTCTGCATCTGCAAAATTCCACTTGAAAAAGTTTTCTCAAGCTTTTCTCTCACCTCCCTCTCTATTGATACCGTAAAGTTCCCGTTAGAGGATAACTATTAGGTTTAGGCAAAATCAAAAACTTAATTAACATTTAACACTACATAAAAAAACACTTTTTACAACACAAATCTCAATACGACGACTGAATAAAAGCAGCTCAACATTGTTAAACATTGGAAAATGTTAAATTAAAGTTGAAAAACTTCGTTGAAACACAAAATAATCCTTGCTGGATAATTAATAACATGTTATACAAATCATAAGGCGAAAGGGGTACATGAATTTGTTAATAAAAATTCATGTGTAATTGAAATGAACTTTAATTTACTTTAAAATTAATTAAAGTTAAATTAAAATTAACTTAAGCAAAATTATAGAAAAAATTAGATTAATTTAGTAGGGAATTTGTTCCGAGATAGCCTTGGACTATTATGTGGAATTTTACGGTACTCTGCTGTCAAGAATCTCCTGCTGTGTCCGTCCATTCACTCTTGCCTTCACAGAAGGCTCAAAGGTGAGAACCGAGAAACAGGATTAATTGAAACTTGTTTTTAACTTAATTAACTTGTTAATCACTAGTTACCCTTCTGTGTTCTAACGAAAGCGAGAGTGCAAGAGCCTTTCAATTGGTAATTGAAATCAAGTCAAGTACCCACCTTCCGGTAAGTTGTCAACGTAGTTTATCAATATTAAATTAACTTTGATTTAATTTTAATTAAGATTTAAGGCAGTTTAATTAACATCTGCTTTTAATTACTCCAGGCGCCAAGATGTCTGCCCGTAAAACCGGCCGTCGAGGGACGACGAAGAAGCGAGCTCAGAGAGCGACGTCCAATGTTTTCGCCATGTTCGACCAGGCGCAGATCCAGGAGTTCAAGGAGGCCTTCAACATGATTGATCAAAATAGGGATGGGTTCATTGACAAGGAAGATCTGCACGATATGCTCGCCTCCTTGGGTAAGTCTTGATCAATCATGATCAAGAATCAATCAATCAAATTAGTCAAACTAAAGTTATTTAGCTAACCAAAACCTAATCTGATTAATCATCAATCCATCAATCTGATCTCAATTGTTACAGGTAAGAATCCAACAGACGACTACTTGGACGGAATGATGAACGAAGCTCCAGGACCAATTAACTTTACCATGTTCTTAACACTATTCGGCGAGCGCCTGCAAGGCACGGATCCGGAAGACGTGATTAAAAACGCTTTTGGCTGTTTCGACGAAGAGAATGATGGGGTAGTCAACGAAGAAAAGTTACGTGAACTACTGACGTCCATGGGTGACCGGTTTACGGATGAAGAGGTAAGAATATGCTAATTAATTATATCCTAAAGCGATAATCTAATATACTGATTGATCAAGCATAGGATAATGACGATATGAGGATAAAGGATATAACGATAATTAATCGATATTCGATAGGTCGACGAAATGTTCCGAGAAGCGCCTATCAAGAACGGCCTTTTCAACTACATGGAATTCACTCGGATTCTCAAGCACGGTGCCAAGGACGATGACAAGGATGAGCCAGAAGAGGCTTGAAGAAATAACCATCGAATTCCATTCCATGAAAACCTTACAACACTTGTTTACTAGGCAAGAGTACTAAAAAACCTTCCAGTTTTATAGACTTACAAAACTTATAAAGTTAATTGAACTTTAACTAATTAGCTATAATTAACTAGTGATTTAGCTCTCAATTTTCTCTAACACCACGAACGGACAAGTTAACCAAAACTCATATTGTGTGAAAAAGCAATAAACCTAGAAGTTTAAATTGCACTTAAACTATTTTTTTAAGTAATTTATTCTGATTCCTAAATTTCACAAGCTAAGTTACCACAAGTTAAGTAAATGAATTGTTACTAAAAAGTTACTAAATTGTTAATTAAGATTGATTGCAAGACAAAAAAAATTAATTCGAGTTCTGACTGGAGCCAAAACGGTTGTTGCTCGTTTTAGGTACGTTGTTTAGCTGGTTTTGTTACTGGCAATTAATTAGTTAATTATTAATTATTTACTCAGTCCCCATTGCCCAGTCCATGAGCTGAATTTGGACGAGGAAGGAGTCTGACCCTGAAATTTTGGTCAGGAGCCCTTCGTACTTTACCCTGTAAGTCGGGTCCTTGGGTTTGAGTTCTGGCACAAAGGTTAGGGCAAGGGTCATTTTTTGTTCCAAATTAAGGTCACTTGATGTGAGGAGTCCAGCGGCCAAGTCCAGCTTCATGTCAACTTCCGGCATGTCATCGGTGTCCCAAGGATGCCAGATGTCACGGACAAAGGATCGGAACTGCTTGGCCCAAAATGGGAAAATCCCAGTGCCGTACTCCGCCACGGCGTCATCGAGAACGCGTCCACAGACTTGACCTTTGACCTCTGTTGGCATGTCACCCTCAGCATGCATGCGGCGACTCAAGTTCAGGAAGAATTTTGACAAGAAATTTTCTGGACACTGTGTCGAAAACATGGAGAATTTTTCCACTGCTTCCAGCAAGCACACAACCTCCTTCCCTTCCAGGACCTTCTCCGACTCGAACGAAAGCTGACACAGTTTCTTCACGAAGCGAACCACCATCTTGACTGGACCGGACACCGTTCCCACCGTGTTCAGTGCCCCCTTCCCAAGGAACGGTTCCACGGCTCTCAGATTCTTGTTCAAAATGTCGAGAAACGCTGCCTGATACTCCGGGAATCTCAACAGGGATCGAATCAGCAGCGTCGCGAAGGCCTCCCGCACCGTGGCCATAAAACCGTTCGCTTCCCTGTTCTTCAATTCCAACTCACTTTCAATAAAAATCACTTCTTCCCCTAAAAAGCTCAGCATCCACGCATCAGAGAGCCGGTCGAAATTCGACGTCATCCAATTGTTAACAAAGCCCATGTGACACGCCTTCTCGGTATCTTGTCCATACTTTCTCCAAACGAGACTTCCGTACTCTTCCACCAACTGGTCCGGTAAGGGCCTATTTTCCCACAAAAGGGCCATGCAGCTCGAGTCCTTGATTGAAAGGGTCTCAAGGGCCCCTTTGAAGGCCTCCCA